>SNQJ01S0096467.1:8403-37016 GCA_010110895.2 Picea sitchensis | reverse complement strand
GGGGGGGGGGGGGTTCCAGAATTGAATCTGGAGCGAAGATTTGGGTGCGCATATTCTGACCAGCTAGATCTATGCACTGCATAATCTAGAGTGCTTATGCACCCCTAACTTAGGATAAGTGGGTTTTTGAACCATTCTTTGCCACTTTTTCACCGAAGGGGACACTTTATAGGAAAACACCTCACATACAAGATTATGTGCTAACACCTAGTCTCCAAATTGAGCCATGACACAATTTTTTTCTCTAATACTGTTTATTAATTATCATGCATAAATTTTAGTCTCTTACTGATTTGAAAAGATATTTTAAAGACTATGGTTAATTTTTTTAAAGAATGAGTTCATTAACCATTAAAGAATTGAATAAAGAGGAAGAATTAATGATTTAACATGGAATACATAATAAGATATGCATATCTGAAAGTAAGAAGAAAGAATCAGCAAACCATAACAACAAAGTTGTTAACGGAGTTCGATAATATTGCCTACGTCTTCAAGCCTTTGTCTCAGTGGGTGAGGCTTTCTTATTTCTCTTCAAAGCTTCAAACGTACATCCGAAAAGTGTCAAATGGATTACAAAATGGTATGGTTGTGTTCTTCTAGGAATCAAGAATCCAACACAACTAACGACACTGAAAACGGTTGAGCGAAGCTCCTGGAATTGGCCCGCAAAGTTCCTCTCCTCAATGGCTTCCCTTCATAAAACTATATTTGGCTTCACAATTCTACAATTTTTTACCTCTTTTGACCTCCCTGAGGCTTCCAATAAGCTTTGGTTTATATATATTTGAAGTTGGTAACATCCTCCCAACTTCCTCCCAAGATATGGCCTCAAAAAGGGCTCCAGATCTCCCAAAAATGACCAAAATCCACCAAAACCAGGCTTAGAATCAAATAAAATTATACAATATGGTTTGAAAACCCAAAAATGTGCATAGACAAGGCACAACACCTTTTCTCCGAGCCCCTCATCACATGTGAATGGTCCATGTTTCTTCAGACTAGTTTGAGAGCGTTGGCCCCTCCGGTCTTAGCTCCTAGTATTATGGCTTTGGTCCATGTGGCCAAGCCCCAAAACCTCCATGCACTCCATAGGTTGTTTTCTTCTAGTCATTAGCCCCTCGTTGGATGGGGCTGGCCCCCACTGACTAGGACTTATCCTGAAACCTATGCCATTGTCAACTCAAAAGGGAGTTATGCCAAGTGCTTTAATAAGCACCACTCTAGCCCGAACACTCCATCGTTGGTTGCGAACATGTTTTTCATCCGTGAGGTCAAGGGTTCGAATCCCCTGGACTAAAAAATTCTTTTTACCTAGCTGACATAGGCAAAATCTGGGGTTCCACATGGCACCCTCTGATTGGGCCATGTTTTTCCCTATGATTGGTCCATACATCCCATTCAGTGGCACCGTTAGGATCAAATCAAACTACCACATCACCTCCATACAGCCCAGTCAGCTACCACGTCATCTTCCAGACATATCGGTCACCTGCCATGTCACCTGTCTTACATCCACATGTCATGCCATGTCACATCCATACTGAACAGTTCCTTGCCATGTCAACATCTGTATGGCCTAGCTATCATCCGTACTACCAAGTGTCATCCTGCCATTGGGCCACATCATGTATGGACTACCACATGTCATCTGTACAATGACACATGTCAAATCCATACAAGTGCCAGCTTAGCCCAATAATGTCGAATCTGAGTGACATGTGTCACCTCCTGGTGATGCCATGTCAGGATGATGACATCATCATCATGTCATGATGATTTCATCTTGACATCACCTATCGTACTGTTGATGTCACCATTGATTTTGACCAGTTGACTTTTTGCCTATTTGGGAATTTGATCAGAACGCGATAACTTTCAGATACAGTGTCTGTTTGAGGAAAACATTATATGGCTAGAATCAACATGACGAGATGAACACAATGGCTCTGGTTTATTCCTATTTTGAGAACTTTTATTTTTAGGCCTTCCTAGATCCATTTTGGATCACACCTCCCCACTAAGACCTTTTGGTCCTCCAAAAGGGTACTAATGAGTCATCAAGTGCGGGATACGCCACCCCACTTGTTATCTATCTTTAAACTCTGTCATGTGCACCTGTCTTGTCAATATCAATTGAAAAACAACCATGACAACTGACAGCATATTGTTAGCAACTTGTACTCTGTCACATATTACTGAAGCCACTACCATCCATGTTGAAAACATTAGCAATGATAACATAAAAAATATGACTGCAAATTAGCTAATATGTTTGTAGTACTTGCATGACATTATCTTATCTTGAAGCAAAGTATGATTGAACTTACATTCTACAATCATCTCATGTTCATGCTTAATATCAATTTCTTTATTTGGCACAATTATAGGTGTATTGTTTGCATGAGTTTCCTTCCTTAATTGTTCCATTGTTTGAAGAGATTGATTTTATTTTAAGTGATGAGCATGCACAACATATTCATTGCCTTCTTTGGTTAAGTGATATTGATTATGTTCCTTGTAGAATATTGTTTTGCGATCATACAAATAATGACTGCCTAAGACTGTTCCACATWCATTGAGTGGAACCACATCACATGTTACCTGATSCACAATTTTTGATGAAATTGCAAACTTTAAAGTGCATTACTTTGTTATGTGCAATTTATGATTGTTCCTTATCCATTTAAGTGAGTAAGGTTTATGATGCATCTGAGTGTTTAATACCAATTGTTTAACCACTTCCTCTGAAATGAAGTTAGATTGAGATCCACTATCTATCAATGTGTTGACCTTAGTATGCTTCATTATGACCCTTATGTGAAACAATTTACTTCTAGAATCATATCCATCACCAATTTTACCTATCAAACCCACTGTTGTGATTTTAAACTCATCACTCAAATCCGATCCCAAGTCTGTTGGTCGTGTTGTTACTGCAGATGTTTGCCTCCCTTTCCTTTATTTGAACCATTTCAGTCTCTTCTCGAGATGAAATTGCCAACAATGGTCACCATCATGCCCTTATTTATTTTAATTCTTACAAGAGAGCTTTTATTCCTTTCTTGTCACTGAATTTTATTTCTTGCCATTCCACTTCCTTTTGTCCTCTTTTCTTGAAGACGATTCCCCTGATACACTAACTCTTGTTTTCCCTACCTCAATGTATGTTGTTTGAACAAAAACCTCATCAAGATTAGTAGGTCCAAACATAAATATAGTGTTACGAATGTGTGCAGGTAAACCTCCTATATACTTCATAATAGTGTCTTGGGTATGTAATGGAATTTCTAACATTAATTCCATCTTACAAAATTCATCTGTGTATTCTTGCATTGTTTGTCCCTTTCTTAGTTTAAGTCCTTTCCATTCAATTAAATCCTTCTCTTTATAACCCAAATGATAAAATTATTTTTTTAAGTGCAGAAACAAAAACTTTCCATGATTGAAATACATTACCCACTTGTTGCATGCCATTTTGCAACTTGCTTTTCCACCATATGAGTGTTGTTCCTAGAAGTCGAAGCGATGCTAATTTGATTTGAGTTGCCTCATCCTTGATTTGTTTCACACTGCAATAAACTTCCATCTATCTGACCCATCTATCAAACCTCTCTGCATTGACTTCACCATCATACATGGGTAAGTCAAACTTCACATCAAGCTTAAGTAAAGTCATGTCATGTTTATGTTTATGCGAATGTTTTCTTGTGGTGGACTTGGAACTTGTACTTGAAGAAGATAAAGTTGATGGAGAAGAAGGAGGTGAAGGAGGAGGTTTAGGAGGATCCTCTCCTTCTTCACTTTTTGCCTTTGAATATTCACCTAGAATTGGTCTTTTCCGCTCCAAGTAATTATCATATAAAACCTTTACCATCTCCGACATGGTGAAGAAAGTCTTTTGAAACTCTATCTCATCATGAGAAAGTCCTTCCTCCTATGACATATTATCACTTTGAGAAGTTATCTTGTTCAATATAATATCAATATTCTCTTCAACAAGCTCACCTTCACCATGATTCATATTTTCCCTGGTAATCATGCAAACTCAAAAACCAACCGTCAACCTGCTTTGATACCAATTGATCCAAAAAGATATTTTAAAGACTATGGTTAATTTTTATAAAGCACGAGTTCATTAACCATTTAGGAATTGAATAAAGAGGAAGAATTAATTATTTAACATGGTAGCCATAATAAGATATGCATATATGTAAGTAAGCACAAAGAATCATCAAATCATAACAACAAAGTTGTTAACAAAGTTCGGCAATATCGCTTACGTCTCTGGGCCTTTGTCTCAGTGGGTGAGGCTTTCTTATTTGTCTTCAAAGATTCAAAAGTACATCAGAAAAGTGNAAGTAAGCACAAAGAATCATCAAATCATAACAACAAAGTTGTTAACAAAGTTCGGCAATATCGCTTACGTCTCTGGGCCTTTGTCTCAGTGGGTGAGGCTTTCTTATTTGTCTTCAAAGATTCAAAAGTACATCAGAAAAGTGTCAAATGGATTACAAAATGGTCTAGATTTGTTCTTCTAGACCTCAAGAACCCAACACAACTGACGGAACTGAAAACTATTGAGCGAATCTCCCGTAATTTGCCCGCAAAGTTCGTCTCATCAATGGCTTCCCTGCATAAAATTGTCTTTGGCTTCACAATTATACAACATTTTCCCTCTTCTAACATCCCTAGGGCTGCCAAGAACCTCTGGTTTATATATATTTGAATTTGGTAACATCCTCCCAACTTCCTCCCAAGATCTGGCCTCAAAAAGGGTTCCAGATCTCCCAAAAATGACCAAACTCCACCAAAAACAGGCTTAAAATCAAATAAAATTATACAATATGGTTTAAAAACCCAAAAATGTCCATAGACAGGGTGCAACCCCTTTTCTCTAGGCCCTTGGTCACATGTGAATGGTCCATGTGTCCTCGGACTAGTCCGAGTGCACTGACCCCTCCGGTCTTAGATTCTAGTCTTATGGCTTTGGTCCATGTGGCCAAGCCCCAAAACATCCATGCGCTCCATAGGTTCTTACCTCCTGGTCATTAGCCCCTACTCGAATAGGGCTGGTCCCCACCGACTGGGGCTTATCCTGAAATATGTGCCACTATCAACTCAAAAGAGAATTGTGCTAAGTGCTTTAACAAGAACCACTCTATCCTGAACGGTTCATCGTTGGTTGCAAACATGTTCCTCATCCATGAGGTCAGGGGTTTAAATCCCTCAGAGTAACAAATTATTTTGATCTATGTGAAATAGGAAAAATCCAGGGTGCCATGTGGCACCCTTTGATTGGGCCACGTGTCACCCTGTGATTGGTCCATACAACCTAGTTAACGACACCRTCAACGTCCAGTCAACTTGCCAGGTCATCGCCGTACATCCCAGTCAACTGCCACGTTAGCTTCCGTACAACCTGGTCACCTACAACATCACYTGTCGTACAACCACRTGTTGTGCCAAATCATGTCCATACATCACAGTCACCTTKCCATGTCAACATCCGTACGACCCARCTATCATTTGTACTTCCACGTGTCAGCCTGTCATTGGGCTACGTCATGTACGGACTGCCACGTGTCCTCCTACGGTGACACATGTCAAATCCATACATGTGTGAACTCAGCCCAATAATRTTAAATATGAGTGACACATGTCACCTCCTAGTGACGCCACGTTAGGATGATGATGTCATCCTGACATCATGCTRACATCACCTGTCATACTACTGACGTCAGCATTGACTTTGACTAGTTGACTTTTTGTCTATTTGGGAATTTGATCAGAACATGATAACTTTCACATAGGTGTCTGTTTGAAGAAAACATTATATGGTCAGAATCAACATGACGAGATGGAAGCAATGGCACTGGTTTCATATGATTATGAGAAATTTAATTTTTAGGCCTTCCTGGATCCATTTTGGATCACTTACTCATATACAATCATGAATTCCTAGAACCACCTAATGTATTTCACATTTAACAATATATTTTTTATCCTAAGTGTGCTTCCAGATTCCTCCTTTGCCTCCTCCTACCTTATCTCCCAATGAGGTGTCGATGTGAGATAAATTGAGGTGGTTTCATTATTGTATTATATAATTGTATCATTACAATTAATACAATGTCAAGAATATGTCTTGAGGAATTTCCCACCAAACTTATTGTCCTAATATTGTGTGCTTAGTTTCTTCAATTAGTATCAGAGCCTCTTACATTCTTAAGGGATTGATAGTCTTAATATCCATGGTATTTTTCCATGGAAGAAGAGTTATTGTGACTCCATCATGGTAGTGTTCCATGAGAGATGAGGTGCAACCAATGATATTAAGATGAGCATCTAGTAAAAGAGTTGGAGTAATCTGGTATTAGAACGACTACTCGTTTTCCTTCACACAAATCTGGTATGACTAGTAAGAAGTCTAAGAAACCAATGATCTGGACATCAAAAATCTAATCTTTGATCTGAACAATCATTAATGTGCATCTGCCTAATAACCAGAGGTGAGATATGTTGATCATTATGAATATTTTGTATATGTATAGATATTTTTCTGCAACTCCTAGATATGAAGATTATTCACATTCTAAACTTGGGTTATTGACCTCCTCATGATCTTAATCTAGCATGTAATTATCCCCTTCATCCAAAAAATTCTCTTTGTTAATTAACCCTTACCGTATGCTTACTGGTTTCTTCCACACTTTCAATATATCATCCCCAAGCCATGAGAACCTAAACCTTGAATTTCAAAAGAACCATTTAATCTATCATTCTTGATCGAAAGTATCCCACATTCATAATCAAGGATTTATGCAATCGATGGTGTTCATGAGAGGTGGATTATGCACTTGAAAATAGTGTTTTTATAAAGACCCAAATCTCTGAAAGGGGGGATAAGAGATCCAAAATATTGGTCTTATACATAGATTGATCTGCCCACTTCTAAATCCTCGGCCACATCCTCTTCTAAAGAGGAGGATATTCACCCAATGAATGGGTGGATATGAGCTTCCAAGCTACAATATTAATAGTCTCATCTCACATGTAGATCGACATCTGTGAGGAGACACAACAAATTCCTTGAAGCAGGTTCGATAGATCGAGATTCCTCTATGGTTTTCACAACATCGTAGCTTGATCCTCTTCAAACATTATTTCAACTTCCAATGTTCAAACACTTCCAATTTTTGAAGAACAAATCCAAGCTTCATGGATTCTTTCAATTGTTTTAATTTATGGTTATTTATCTTAGACTACCCACTATAGGAATGTAATGTACCAATGATATATACAAGAAGGACTTGACCTCTCACTTAAATCTTGTGGGAATGTAATGATTCAATTGTAGGACTTGATCTATATAATAAGGACTTGACCTCTCACTTAATAAGGATTCACTTTCTACAATTACAATACTAGAGATGTAATGATGAGTTCATATATATCAAAAATCAACAACCAGTAAAATGCTCCGAACTATTTTTTGTTCAGAACAACCCTCTCTATGATGATGATGATGATTTTGATCAACAACCAGTGAAGTAGAAACTCAACAAGAAAACTCCAGATGAAGATGAATCTATTCATGAACCTACATTTCAAGAGTTTTCTTTTGAGTTCAGTGAAGAAAACCTTTCAATGATGCAACTGCATGCAGTAAATCAACCTTCACAGATATAAAAGAAACAAGTTCAACATACTCTTTCCAATACCATCATTAGAACTTGGGAAGAAATCAACAACAACAAGCATAAAACAAGACTTGGATATTACAAATAAGTTACCTTTCATATTCCCAATTATTCAAAATGAATCCACTTCGTCAGTGCAATATTTCTTCAATAAGTTTCAACTTTAACTTAATTTTTAACTTCCCATTTTCCGGTTCAACAACATAATGCTAAGTGCCAACATTGCAATCGAGTTGGTCACATGGAGAATCAATGTTTCTATCTCCATCCTTTCCAATAATGTGGATACAAGAATCATTCAACAGAGAAATGCTCCAGGAGAAAATAAATTACAAGATTGAAGATTCACTATGAGTGGATCGATCCTTGGAAGTGGTCATCAATAACTAAGTGATTATATAATTCTTACCATAGAATTCAATCTCTATTAAATATCAATATTGCAACACATAGTTTTTTTTGTACTTGACATAAGGGTATATAAGTCCAAAGTGGTCCCTTTTTGGCATAACTTTTAAGCATGGCCCTCATGGGATGAGATAACATGTGGTTGTTTCCACATGCCCACTTTGTGTTGTACACAGATGGAATAATTATGGTACTCTCTTGAGCCTAGAGGTGGGAGTACAATGATGTAACTCTTATGCACCTTAAGGGGGGGAGTTCAAAAATCAAGTGAAGATGGTTCATAAAACTACTTGTGGTCACTCCTTTCAACTGAGAAAGGGGTAAATTGATGATGGCATTGAATACGGTTGTTAGAATGAAAATTTTGACAACAAATATGTCATATGGGCATCAAACATGCCCTATGGGCATCAAATTTGACAGTTGGGAATCAAATTTTCCAGAGGAGAAATTGTAGTCTGTAGATGGAAAACTTTGGCAGAATGATGGTTCAATGTGTTGTAGTCGAATCGTATATAGGATACATGATTGGGATTTTGATTTTGAGAGAAATTATGTGGACATTCTCTTCACCTTGATGGTCATTTGACCTAGCAGACGACAGTTGGATACTTATGCATTGCAACTTGGAATTTGATTGAGTTGACAAGAATTTTCATAAATGTGTCATACTTGTAGTTGATTCGCTTCTCTCAGTTCTCTCTCATCATATTTTATTTCACATCAGTGAAAAAATTACTAGAATTCTCACTCACATGATTACATAGTGAGGTTTTCCATATATTTCAACATCTAGATTTGGCTGTTTTTCAGGAAATTCTTCATTGAGGATCAGCTCAGGAGTTTCAACATGAATACTTGGAGATGATTCTAGTGCTTACTACTTTTCTAGTATTATTTTTCATATTTATGATAGAGGGGGGGAATGTTAGCCTCTTACTCATATAAAATCATGAAGTCCTAGAACCACCTAATGTATTTCAGATTTAAGGATATAAATTTTATCCCAAGTGTGTTTCTAGATTCCAAATTTTCCTCCTCCTACCTTATCTACCGATGAGGTGTCTATGTCAAAGAAATTGATTTGGTTTCATTATTTTATTATATAATTGTATCATTACAATGAATACAATGTTGTGAATATGGCTTGAGGCATTTTCCACCAAACTTATTGTCCTAATATTGTGTGCTCAATTTCTTTAATAAATATATGCAAATATACCATAACAATGTTAATGGAATTAACCACGGAAAAATCATTATGAACACACAAAATAAACTTATCTTTTAATTAAAATCATTGACTAATGTTAGCCCTCATAATTCCCTCCCAGTCGTAGACTTTGTTGTTCATACACTCTCAGCATTAGGTCACCCCCAAGCTAGGGCCATGACTCCACTAGGGAAAAAGATACCTATGTCAAAATAAGGTCTAACAAATATCACAGTAAATGATAGGCCTAGGTTCCAACTCCATCAATAGTTTCTACCCACAACCTCTCATTCCCCACAACCTATCCCACCCCAGGAAGTGTACCACTTCTCTGCTCAACAATACTTCAGCTGTCCCACTTCCCTTCCAAGGCTTCAAAAATAGGCTAACCAAGAAGTATCAAATCTTTGTGGCCCTATAACACAAGGATGCTCTCAAAGAGTTCATCAACCATTAGGCTAGAAAACAGGGAAACATATTCGCATTAATTATCTCACCCAAAGAGAATGATCCATAGGCCTGGCAACCTTCTTCTTCAACCCAAACCACCAAGGATTTACTGGGTAACAATCATCTTCACGACTCCCAGTCTTAAGGAAATGGTACATACTATAGAATGGAATGGATGAGTGAATGATTGAAAATAATGATTGGAATTAAACTAAGTTCCCAACATTATGTATGCATGTTCCTATATTGACTCTTGTCACTCTAGGAACTACCTTTGATCCTCTTGGTAATTCATTCCCCTCATTTAGGAACTTAGGATAAAATCATATCACATGACTTAGCACTTAAGAATAACAATTTTTTATTCCTTGGCTTAAGCCCCTTTCCTTTTAAGTCCTAGCCCCCTTTCCCTCTCATGGAGTCCTAACCCCCATACTCTTTTGTGTAACTTGGTATACAACAATGATGTATTGTATTAATATATCTGAGTGTGATCACATATTACATTTGTTAGGATCACTATTCTTTCAACTCATAGGCTCTCTGGCCTAAATAACACATGCACTCAGGCCTAAAAATATATATACAAAGGAATGTTTGCCTGTAAATGTGTTGAACCTGCACAAAATATATCTAGCTAAACAATAATACACACATTTGTAGAGAGAATTTGAGAAAGAAGAAGAAGAAGATAAAGAATAGAAGAATTCTCATTAACCATTATGAATAATGAATAATTTACACATGATATACTTTGTATAAATCAATGAGTTCACATTGGAGGATAACCAATGCACCATGGTGGTGGTCTAGAGTGATCTAGACATAGTTACAGGAGTGAACTGCCACCTAGTCTAGTCTCTCGGGCAGTTACGGGAGTGAACTGTCACCTAGTTAAGCTAACTAGTCAACTAGCTTTTAGTTAACTGACTAAACAAAGAGTTGTGAGGAGTTAACTCAGGGAATAAAGATTAATGCACTAGTCTAGTGATGATACCAAGGCAAGGTCGAATTAGCATGGTGATCATCCCAATGTTGCATAGTGACAAAACCAATGCAACATCTAAACTCAACTCAACTAGCCAAATTGAAGTGTCAATTGAAAGAGAATAATCTCCAGGTGGAATATTCTCCCCTAAAATATAGGATACTAGATAATGACTAATTGTGACTAATAAAAAAGGAAAAAACTTAGGAAAAAGAAATCCTAGGTGTGTGTAAAGTAACTCCAACACCCCCCCTGAACATCACTATGGTGAAAATAAAGAATGGGTCCCGACAACGAGGCCATGTTAGGTACCCAAATACAAAAGATACACTAAAATAAAGTGAGGAAAGAGGGAAAACCTCATGAGAAAACCCCCCCCTCAAGGTGCAATGTATGTAAAAAGAAGAACTATAGTTGTTAGACAATTGTGTCCTTCACTCCAAGACGACTTCACAGAGAATGGAATTTCTTCTCAGTGAAGTTCTTGGTGAAGATGTATGTCGTCTATTCTTTTGAAGGAAAGCATTGTAAGTCGATGATCCCCTTGTGTACTAAGTCCTAGATGTAGTGCATGTGGATCTCGATGTGCTTCATCCACTACCTCTGAACTGGATCTCTGCAAAACTTCAGAGTGCTCTAGTTGTCACACCATATGATGATCAACCAATGAAACTGAATTCCCAACTCAGTGAGAAAATGTTGTAGCCACATAGCCTGAATGGTTATGTTGAGTACCCCTTTGTACTCTGCCTCGAGTGAAGATAGAGCAATGGAATCTTGCTTCCTTCTCAACCATCAGATAGGCCTGAAACCAAGACTGAGTGAGTAACCATATGTGGAATTGCGATCAGTGCTATCGCCGACCCAGTCAGAATAGTAAACCCAATGAGATATAATGTAGAGTCTATTGCATAATTAATCCCAAAGGTGATGGTGCCCTGTATGTATCGAAGGATACACTTTGCAGCCTTCCAATGTAGCTCATGCATCTCCTGAATGAACATGGAAACTGCGCCAGCTACATATGAGAGGTCTGGTCTAGAGTGTGTGAGATACAACAAGCTCCCCACTAGTTGTCTGTATAGTTTGTTGTCAACCAGTGGAGTCTCTTTGCCATCATCAAGTTTGACTCTTGATAGGAAAGGAGTGGGAGCAGACTTGCAGTCTGTCATGTGAAATCTCTCAAGGAGATCTCATGCATACTTGGCCTGAGATAGTTTGATGCCTCATGCATCCTGACTGATCTCAAGTCCAAGGAAGAAGTGTAGTGGACCCATGTTCGTCATCAAAAACCTGTCATGTAGAATTCTCTTGACTTCAGAAATTGCTGAATTTGAGCAACCAATGATCAACAAATCATCAAAATACAAAACTAAAAGTAAAACTAAATCAGTCATCCTAAGCATGTAGACATTCGGGTCTAATTTACAATGTACAAAGTTTTGTGACAACGGGTAGGAGTCCATCTTAGCATACCATGCGCTCGAAGCCTGCTTGAGGCCATAAAAGGAATTCTTCAGTTGATAAAACGAAGATGAGTCCTACATAAATCCCTCGCTCCATGTAGATCTACTCAGAGATATCACCGTGAATAAATGCATTCTTCACGTCCATCTGATGGACTTCCCATCCCTTGGTTGCTGCAATGGAAAGTCCCAATCGTATGGAATCCATATTCGTTACTGGTGCGAAGGTCTCATCATAGTCAATACCATGAACCTTCTGAAAGCCTTTGGCTAGCAGCCTAGATTTGTATATGATAATCTATCCATCTGTTGTGCTCTTGGTAATGCAGACCCATTTGCATCTAAAAATTTTCCTCCCAGAAGGAAGGGGAACTAGATCCCAAGTCTTGTTTTAGAGGAGGGAGTTGTAATCTTGCATGGCGGATTCCCAAAATGGATTTCCAGCAGCCTCGCCATAAGACTCTGAATTTGAATACTAAACTAAGAAAATATTTATGGAGGGCAATGGTTCAGTGGAAGTGAGTGAAATAGGAGGCTCCTCAAAATTAGATCGGGTCCTCCTATTATCGACTAGATCACCAACGATATCCCTTGCATCCTGAAGAGTAGTTTGTTCCCAATTGGGCCTCTTCTCTAGCTTTACAACTGCATATGGATGCTTTGACTCTACATCTGATTGTACTAACTCTGAATCTGAATCATCTAAGTCCTATGAATCAAAAATCTCATTTGAAGAAGAGTCGGCATGTGCATGCTCATCATCTCAGACAGGTGGAAGAATGAAGATGTCTACATGCAGTTGTTGAGGTACATGCGAGACACTTTCCTTGAATTGGAAACTTCACTCAATGATGATCCAGTCCGAGGAAAGTTCAATAAGTATATATCCCTTCACACCATTGTGATAGCCAACAAAAATACACTCAGTGCTCTCTGGATCAAGTGCCTTCCTCTTTTCGGAGGGAATCTGGGCCCATGCACGTGAACTGAAAATATGAAAGTGGGTCACTTCTGGTTTGAGGCCACTCCAAGCCTCATAGGTGGTCTTATCCTTGACAGATCTATGGGGAGATTTGTTTTGGATTTATGTTGCACAATTAAGTTCTTCAGCCCATAGTCTATGTGGTAGTGAATTTTCATGCAACATGCAAGATTCCATCTCCTTTAGAGATTTGTTTTTCCGCTCARCAACTTTGTTTTSCTGTGGAGTATAGGGAATGCTATGCTGCAACTGAATCCCTGCCTCATGGAAAAKATTATGGATCTCTTAATTTACATACATACTCTCCCTCGTTATCAGTTCGATGGATTTTGATATTCATTCTGGACTGTGTCTCAACTAAGGCTTTGAAATCCTTGAGGTGTTGAAAGACCTCATATTTTTTCCTGAGAAAGTATATCCATGTAAAACGTGAGAAATAATCAACAAAAATGAGAAAAAAACTCTCTTTTTTGATGGATGGATGCGGAAAAGGACCCATAAGGTCACTCTGGATCATATGTAAAGGTGTAGAAGCTCTCTGAGACTTTCCTTTGTTGAATTTCTCTTGAATGTGTTTTCCAAGAACACATCCCTCACATACTCCCTTGGAGAAATGGATGTATGGTAGACCATAAACCAATATTTTCTTGCTAATTTGTTGCATGTATCTGAAATTAAAATTTCCAAAACTTTTGTGCCATATCCTACTACTTTCATCAGCATGAGTAAGCAGTAAAGCAGAATCATGTTCAATGAATTCAGAAAAAGTATACAATCTAGACTGATGATTTACCTCATTGGTAGCAACCATGGAGTTGGTTTGCATGTCATAGATATCCATGAAATTTCGTGCGAATATGAATTTCTTTCCTATTCTAGAATTCTTCATCTAATACATGAAGAGAAGGTTGACAGAAAGTTTGGGAACGTGTAGCACATTCTTGAAGATTTCGTTGGTGAGTTCAATCCTTCCTTTGTCAATGACTTCAACAGAAGAGTTATCCCCCATTAGAATAGGAGGACCTTTGCATGCATCCAATGAAGAATATACTACTTCTGAGGCATCCATGTGATGCAATGCTCCTGAATCTACGATCCAAGCATCGAGAGAGGAGTTGATGGTAATCAAGGCATGGATAGAATTGTCTTTCTTGGAATTCAGATCTTTTGGCTTCTTCTTCTTGGAAACCTCAGGGATACAATCTCCAAGGTTGTTTTGATGAATTATTTGAGACATCAGATCTATTTTTTTTTTTCATGCATGCATATTCCAAATGGAATCCTTTGTGACAGTACGGGCATTTCTCTCCTTTTCTCCCCTTTTCCCCTTTGGATCCAGAGGCATCGGTGAAGGGTTTTGTGTACCCTTCCTTCTTCGGATGTGCATGAGATTTCTATTTATATTTATCTTTAGATTTCTGATATTTGTGGCTTCCATCATGCACAATGAGTGTATGTTCCCTTGGGCCTTTGATTGTGCCCGTGTTGATGAGCTTGATTTGCTCTCGTGTCAGGGATTCAATAAAGTCCTCAAGAGAAGGAATCGTCTAGGTGGCTCCAGAGGAGAATATGACAGTAGGGAATGTGGATATGAATACCGAGAATTTAGGACCAATCTTGGAGAGAGTGGTGAGAACCATGTTTTTATCCTCCTTCGATTTATCAACCCCACAAGATTTGAGTTGCAACAATGAATCCTTGAATTTTGTAAAAACATCTTGGATATTATCGAAGATTTTTGGATCCAATGTGAGAAGATCCACCTCCAGCATGTGTCCCCTCATCTCATCCTATTTTCCAAAGAGCCCTTCCAAGGTGGTATAGGCTTCATTGGGAGTATTATAGGAAGATATGTGAAAAAGGAGATCAGGAGAAATACGACTACAAATCGTTCCGAGTGCCTCATCCATGTGATTTAAGTACTTGGATTTTTCTATGGCTGATGTTGGTTCTGTATCTGTATTCAAGGTTAACCTATACAACCCTATGGTTCGAAGATGTATGGCTATTTTATCCTTCCATGAAAAATATTTGTAAGGTGTAAGAATGAATTCTTTTTGGAAATCCATCCTTTTGCTGTCTTCGTTCTTTTGTACCTGCAAACGTTTTTGGTGTAGATTTTGCTTAGTAGTCTGTCGGCTTTGATACCATGTAAATGTGTTGAACCTGCAAAAAATAGATCTAGATAAAAATAATACACACATTTTCAGAGATAATTTGAGAAATAAGAAGAAGGAAAGAAAGAATAGAAGAATTCTTATTAACCGTTATGAATAATGAATAATTTACACATGATATACTCTGTATAACTCAATGAGTGCCCACTAGAGGAGAACCAATGCATCATAGTGGTGGTATAGTGTGAAATGGACACACACCAGTAGTTACAGGAGTGAACTGCCACCTAGTCTAGTCTCTCAGGCAGTTACAAGAGTGAATTGCCACCTAGTCTAGTCTCTTAGGCAGTTACGGGAGTGAACTGCCCCCTAGTTGAGTTAACTAGTCAACTAGTCTTCAGTTAACTAAATGAACAAAGAGTAGTGAGGATTTAACTCAAGGAATCAATGGTAATGCACCATTCTGGTGATGATACCAAGCCAAGGACGAATTAGCATGGTGATGATCCCAATGTTGCATGGTGACAAAACCAATGTAACATCTAAACTCAACTCAACTAGTCAAACTAAAGTGTCAACTGAAAGAGAATATTCTCCAAGTGTAATATTCTCCCCTAAAATATAGGAGACTGGATAATGACTAATTATGACTAATAAACAAGGAAACACCTTAGGAAAAATAAATCCTAGGTGTGTGTGAAGTAACTCCAACATGACCCAAAACATCCTAGCTCACTAGCCTATAAAACATATGTACATTTATAATTGGGGTTCAACCTAGGGGTATTATATTTCCCTCTCCTTTATTTATGTATTATATACACATGTATAATCAAATTTCTTCATAAAGATCCAAAAATATGTGGGTACCCCTTGTTGGAGTTACTTCACACACACCTAGAATTTATTTTTCCTAAGGATTTTCCTTGTTTATTAGTCATAAGTAGTCATTATCCAGTCTCCTATATTTTAGGGGAGAATATTCCACTTGGATAATATTCTCTTTAGTTGACACTTCAATTTGACTAGTTGAGTTGAGTCTAGATGTTGCATTGGTTTTGTCACCATGCAACATTGGGATCATCACCATGCTAATGCACACTTGACTTGGTTTCATCAACATACTCACGCATTACCCTTGATTCCTTGATCTACTCCTCACTACACTATGTTTCAGTCAGTTAACTGAAGACTAATTGACTAGTTAACTCAACTAGGTGGAAGTTCACTCCCATAACTGCCTAAGAGACTAGACTAGGTAGTAGTTTACTCCCATAACTATTGGTGTGTGTCTAGATCACTCTAGAAAACCACTATGGCTCATTATTTACTCATGTATCCTATATCTATTGTAAATTATTCACTCTTTGAGTGTGGAATATGGTTAACGAGAATTATTTCATGCTATCTCTCCTCCTTCTTCTTTCTCAATTTCTCTCTGCAAATGTGTGTATTATGTTTTAGCTATATCTTTCTATGCAAGTTCAACACATTTACACCCCTCTTGCATGAAATCCTCATGCTCCCATTTTCATCCTTGGGACTATAGCAGGTCCATTGCACTTTTACCAACTCGATGGCTTGATTTAGGAGCACCTTGACCTTCCTATCCAATATGCACATTGTCTGGACTTGGAAATTTCCCTCTTGCTCCACCTAAATCACATTCCAATCAATTAAATGATTATAATTAGGAACATAATTCTTAAGAAAAGACACATGGAATACATTATGAATGCACATGGATGCAGACAATGCAAACATGTATGAAATATGACCTATCCTTTTCAGGATTTCAAATGGTCCACAATATATTGTTGCTAGTTTTGGGTAGCTCTCCAATTGGATTGAACTCTTATTATCTTTTAATTTTAAGAATAAATTCTCGCCCACTCTAAATTATCTGTGTGTTCTATATTTGTCTACATAAAAAAAATTCCTTTCATGAGCAACCTTTAAATTCTGCTTTATTTTTACCATCTACTCTTCCATTTCTATGAGCAATTCTATCTCAACCACTTCTCTGTCTATTGGGTTTTCCCGACTCACTCGTGTGTTGTAATTTCTATCATATATTTCTTCAAATGGGCTCATCTTTAAATATGCATGATACCCATTATTATAAGCAAAATCCACTAAATGTATATAGTATTCCAATTTTAATGGGTTATCGTTCACAGACATTCTTAGTGTATCTTGAATCACTGGATTTACTCTCTCTATTTTCCCATATGATTATGGGTGATATGTTGTGCTAAAATTCATATTTGTCCCAAATCATTTAAATAATCCTTTAGAGAAATGTGATGTGAACTTGGGATCTCTGTAAAAAACAATTGTCTTAGGCACACCATGTAGCCTGACAATTTTTGTCATGTAAATCTATGCAATGTTAGTTTCCTTGTGAGTTGGGTTCACTAGATTAAAATGAGTATCTTTAGTTATCCTATCCAACACCACCATGATGGAATCATGTTGCTTCACTATTTTGGTTAGCTTCGAAATAAAACCAATTGTCATAACTTCCCATTTCCAATCTGGAATGGATAATGGTTGTAGCAATCCAACTAGATGTCTATGCTTATCCTTTACCTTTTAATATTCTATACATATAACTATATAATAAACCACCTATTTCTTCATACCTAGCCAAAAATATTGTATCTTTACAACCACGATTTTTTTCTGATATATTGGGTTCCTAGCATAAGGCACATTATGCATTTCTCTTTGTACCATGCTTTTCATCTCTTGATATTTAGGCACATAAAATCTTCCTCTGTACGTGAGGATTATATGCTCTCTCATCTCACAATATTTAATTTTCTACTGAAAATTACCTTATGGTAATACTTATTTTGTTTGCATATAATGTTGATATGATTTTTCACCTTCCAAAAAAATTTCTTTCAAATTAGAATTGTACATGTTAATGGTTGTATCATGCATCTCATGCACCCTCCCTCTGATTTAATCAACCACCTTATTCTATTTTCCTTTGATATGCTTTGTAATACCCCTAGGCCAAACCCCAATCGTAAATGTACATATAGGTTGGTGAGCCATGATGTTTTGGGCTAGAGTGCCTGTGTGGTTATTAGGTTGGAGAGCCTAGATGTTAAAAGGCTAGTGAGCCTGTTATTGTAATATGTAATCACACTCAAATTATTAATAAAAATACATCATTGTTGGATACCAAATAGACAAAAAGTGTATGGGGTTCTAGAAATCCACTAGAAGGGAAAGGGGGGATAAGAGTCTAAAAATAGGGGCTATGCCAAGGGGGATTAATTGAAGGGAATATTATATTAATATTTCCTAAAGTATAATTATATGATATTTTTACCCTAAGTTCCTAAGGATGGGGAATGTATCACCAAGTAGGGGAAAGTGGGGATAAGGCAGTTCCCAACATGACAAGTTTCAAGTTGGGGAAATGCATACACAAAGTTGGGAAATAATGTATTTTCCATCATTCACTCATCACTCTCATCCCTCTCACATACACTCTACCATCCATCAGACATACATGTACTTGGAAATATTTGGAGATGATTGTAACCAACAAACCTAGGTAATTTGAGCTGAAGAAGTAGGTTGTCAGAATTGTGTGCATTTTGAATAAGTCAGTTTTCAGTCCCGTGATCATTCTCTCTAGGTGAGAGAAATGTTGGGAATTATTTCCCTGTGTTCCAGGCTTCAACTTTAGAGATATGAAAATTTTTTCCTATCCCGTTGATAAATCCCCAGAAGGGAAGTGGGGCATTCGAAGGACTATTGAGTAGAGAAAGGGCACACTTCCTGGGGTGGTACAAGTTGTGGGGAATGAGAGGTTGTAGGCTGGGAAAAGTTGCTAGACTTGGCACCTTGGTTTGGGAATAATTATGTTGTTTGAGATCCCTTATCCCAGCTTAGGATTCCTTTACCCTAGTGGAGTTTTAGCCCCATCTCGGGGGTGACCTGTTGTTGAGGGTTTATGAGAAACAAAGTTTATGGCTAGGAGGAAATTATGAGGTCTGTACACAATTGGTTGATTATTAAAAAGATGAGTTTTATTTTATTTATGTTTTATTTATGTTATTTATTGTGTGAATTCTTACATAAATTATGTATGTTTTTACTAGACATGTTTATGCATTCATTTTATGATGTTTTCATTCCATAGTTGTTGCATATGCAGAGCATGTTGTAAATTAAATGGTATCAGAGGTGGACTTGATGAGTGGAATGTCCTAGCCTTGGGTTGGGGATGATACAATGTGGTATCAAAGCTCCACTTTTGACATTGATATTGCATGGGCCATATAACAAAATAATGAAGATGGAATTTGCCAAAAAAAAAACATTAGATGATGTTTGCGACATGTTTGATGTAATTACTGTGGTAAAATTGGGGAAGAATTCACTGGAAATTTGAGGAATTGAGCTGAGTTAAAATTCCAAAATTTTAGCCTCTAAATGGATATTTTTTGGGCTTGTATATGGTTTAATTTCAGATTTCCAGAGTAGCATCCATGGCATAATTGGGTGTAATTGCGAGAAATTGGAAAAAATTGGGAAAAGCCCTAATTTATGCAGTGAAATTTATGGAGAAATTCTATGTGGGGGGATCTAATTTTATGTGTAGAGGTAAATTTTATGTGCATAGAGCTATAATTGGCCATACAAAGCTAATTACAAAGATTCAATAGCAGACAATTTGTTTTTTGAAATTATGCATTATTGGGCACATTTGGAAAATTTTGGGTATTTTACGTATGATGATGCTAGTGGTGACATGGAGCCACATATCACTTGATGTGGTAGATGTGAAATTTCCTTCCATGGTGGTAGGTCCATAGTGTCATGCCACAATGAAGTATGGGAGTGGTGGTAAGTGGCATGGCGGTAGGTGGCAGTGAATTGGGGCAATGGTAGCGGATGAAGTTCCAACCTTATTATGGAACCTTGATTTTAGTGGGGGTCCCCTAATAGTTTTGGAAACCACCAGTAAGGGGGGTGAAATCAATGTGGAGTCGCCAGATTGTCAGATTGAAATGTTGATTAATTGGGTTGGTTTTCATTGATGTCAACCCTTGAAGCAAGTCCAGTAGCAAATTCTGGTAGCCCCAATAACATGATTAAGGGACTTCCATTTTATTGATGTATAATGGTATGAAGTTTAATATATTTTCATGTAAGACTATTCTATATGGATAGTACATGTAATTCCATTTCTGGTGATATGTGGAACATCACATAACTTCTCACGGTTAAAGAGTTAGGGCTTGGTGAAGTGGAGAACCCTCATGAGTTATCTAAAAGGTCAAAGAAGTCAAATTAATTCTAGAAGATCCTAGTAGAAGTTAATTAGTCAAGTGGGTGAAAGTAGGAGTTACTCATGGGTTAATTTGTTGCAATAAGAAAATAATTAAAAATAATGTAGTTGCAACTAGAAGTGGAGAATTTACTATTTGTAGCAAAGAGAGTTAGAAGTGGACAAGTGGTTAGAAGTGGGTTATCCCTAAAAGAAGGAAAGTGGGTTAAGTTGGTTAGATGGTAACCCCTTGAGGAATCTACATGGAAGTATAAATAAGAGAGAAAGCCTCTCCCATTAGCACCTATTTGAATATCATTGAATATCTATTTTGTGAAAGGTTATTTGGGCAAGTATTATTGATTGAAAAAAGTGTGGCAGGAAAACTGCGACAAAAAAAGTGCAGAAAAACAATCGTCAAAGGAAAAGTGCAGCAGGAAAACCACGGAAGAAAAGTCGTAGCATAAAAATCGCAACAAAAAAAGTGTGGCAGAAAAATCGTGGCAAAAAAACCACAGAAGAAAAAGTGCGGCAGAAAAAATGTGGCAGCAGATTCGTTGTTGTAGACTTGCGGCAACAGAATGATACAAGAAGAAAAAGGTATGGTTTTCATATGCGTAGTGTTGAGTTTATGAATCTAGTTGAGGGTTTTCCTTGTAAATATGTTGGATGCCCTCTTGGAAGTTTAGGGCTTTTTCTAGAGTTTATCTGAGGTAGATCTACTAAAGTTTAGTATTGGTTCATGTTTGAGGGATTTTGGTTGAGGTATGTTGTTGAAGTTATTGGTACAGATAGAGGTTGTATGACAGTGAGGTTCTAGCACATGGCTTGAGGTACAAAATTGTGTTATAGTGTTTGAGGCATATGTGATCAAATCAGATTGGTTGATATTGAGTATACAATTACATGTTTCTCAGTGACATATTTGATAGAATAGGTTGTGACAATGACATATTCAGTTTCTACATTTGGCACTTATATTTGAGATCGGTTGGATAGGGAAAGGATAGGTGGTTGTATCCACCTTCCAGTTGTAGTCAAAGAACATAGGGGGTTGTATCCTCCTTTTGGTTGTAGCTAGAGAATTGGGGATTTGGAGCTTCCCTCTGGTTAGAGCCTAAAAATAGGGGTTCAGAGCCTTCTTCCAGTTGCAGTTGGAAAACAAAGAAATTTGGTGCTTCCAATGAATTTAATCCTTAAAGAAAAAACATTATGTGGTTTTCTCTCGCAATGGGTTTCCACGTAAAAAATATTGGTGTATTGTGTATGTGTATGATTGTTCATTTGTTCATGGTTTATTTACTCTACACTTATTGGATGATAATTCTATATTGATCATAAAGATAAATAACACTTTCATACTATAGTTAAAAGGATTAAAAATATCTATTACTGATTCACCCCACCTCTTAGTAATCCAACAATTAGTATCAGAGCAGGTTCCTTCAGAAATTAGTTTAACCAGTGAAAGGTAGATCATGGAGAGAAATATATATATATATATATATATGGAATACCACAGTTTGATGGAGATAAGTATGCATTCTATAGCAGAAGGGTGAAAACATATGTATAGGCACAAGGATTTGAATTTTGGCAATCAGTTGTAGATGGATACAAAGAACCAACAGTTCTACAAACAAATGAGAACGGAAAGAAACTCAGTCTAAATAATTCAAAAGACACAAATGCACTTCTGAATGGTCTTTGTGATTTGGTATATACCAAATTTATACATTATAGCTCCACTAAAGAGATTTGGGACAAACTTAAAAATATTTATGAAGGAGATTCAAAAGTCAAAAAATCAAAGCTTCAAACTTAGAGAGGTCAGTTCAAACAACTAAAGATGAAGGAATATGAGAATATTGCAGTTTACTTCTTATGAGTTGATGAAATAGTGAATGCAATCATAGGATTGGGTGAAGATATTGAAGAATCTGTAATTTTCCAAAAGGTACTAAAATCTCTTCCAATGAGATTGGATCTTCAAACCTAACTATTTATAATTTACAATTTTATACGGGTGAGTTTGTATACTCTTATTAATATTTTTATATATAAAATGGAAAACTCTTATTAATAACTTTTATATATACAATCATTTCGACAAAATATTATTATAAGGAAACACTTCTTCGTCATTTTTTTTCAGGATATGTTGAGTCTATGTCAGGGACAAACTCATTGTTTGATGGAAGAATGATCTTCCCAAGAATGATATGTTTTCATTAGGATTGTAGGAGACTCAGTCAAGCCTAGAATTTCTACGGGACAATTTTATTCCCCCACAAATGGTTCCCACCCTCAACCCCTCCCCATGAGGTTTGAGCCTCATTAATAAAAACACTATTTTATCATTAATAGAACTTGAAAACCTTCCACAAAGTTATTCTTTTGTGGTAGTTTAAATATTTTATTTTTGAATATTTCGTTTATATTTTCCTGCTCAAAATTTCAAAAACATTGCTTGAATTGTATTTACTAGCTGTTGAGATTGCACAATGTGAGTACAATAAGATTTTTTTAGGGTGTTGAATACATTCTATGAATTCAAAATTGCAATTTAAGTAATGAAAAATTGCAATTTCACCAACAATTATATATTCCTCTTAATTGCATTATATATTCCTTTTAATTGCATTATACTTGTGCTCTGCAGCAACAATGATGACTCAAAATGGATGTGCCACCTTCAGGTATCGATGAATCATTTTTAATGCATTATATTCCCTTCCATGTGCCTAGAAAGTTGGTGGCGCGCCAATGAACTAAACTTCCACATTTAATATATACCTGATATGAGTAAGGGGTGTGGGTTTTATCATAAGTGGTGGAGATTTGATTTTACCAATTATGATGGGACTAGACCTAATGTTGGATGGAAGAACTATCTTCCTATTGGTGGGATGTTGTCACCAAGATTGTGTGAGAGTGGGTTGAGTCTCGACACCCACCCTCCCATGAAATTTGAATGTGTGACCTTATGAAAACTAAACAATTAGTCTACACCTCATGGATTCATTGATGAAATTTATGTTTCAACCCCCACAACCATCTGTTGTGCCAAAGGTGAATAATGCACCAAAATGATATCGGTTGATGGAGTTTATGTTTCAACCCCAACAACCACATTTCCACCTGCTATGCCAAAGGTGAATCATGCACCAAAATGGAAATGGGAATGAAAGGTATGCTCAAATCTACATTTAAAAACATAGAAAGTCACGGGATATACAAAAAATCATTTATAACACATGTTAAAGACTTAGTGTTCTTGAATTTCACTATTTGTTTTATGGGCTTTCACTTGATAAAAGTTCAGATGGAAAGTCATAATATTTGGAAAAATCAAATCCATATATAAATGTTTAATATTTCGGTAAATAGTACTACATAATTAGTTGTATATGTGGGCTTCTATAGTGTTTTAATGATTTTTTATTGAATATTCACCTACATATTATATGTATAATTTTTTCAAACCAAAATAGTCACATAAAATACTATACTTGGTAAAATATTAAAATCCTTAAAAAATATCATGCTTGGACTATTTGAATGAAGGCTCAATAGGTGGTGACAATGGTGGTCGGTAACCTAGTGATATGTGGTCAGGATTGAACCAAAGACCTCATAAGGAACTTTTCCTTGAAATAGTTTATTCGATTTGATTGAGTGAACCCAATAGGCTTCAATCTCTTTAGATATATATTAAAATGGGAACCTGTATTTTTACAAATGATAAACCTAGAAATAAGCTTGAACTACACTTGCACACTTAAATGAAGAATATGGTTTTGTTGGTATCTCACCAACACCTATAATAAATTTCTCAAAGGCTACAATCAACAATATTCAATATAATCAATAGACACATTTGACAAACCCCACAAAAGGGATGATCATCCTTACTAAGATTTGAACCTAGGTACATGTCACGATCTTTGTATATATAAGTATATATGTACAGAGGAGAAACATCCTTGCCAAGATTTGAACCTAGGTCATTGTCACAACAACTAATCCAAGTTGTCACCATATATATATATATACCTCCATCTTTGAAAATAAGGGTGTATATCACAAAAATTTTGTGAGATACACCCTTATTTTCAAAGATGGAGGGTAACTTAATTGCTAACCATAATAGTGATTGGTAACCCTAAGAGACTTGATCATATTTGAACATATGACTTATGGACTCCTTGTCAGCAAAATTCCTTAGGTGGATGGTTCAAACCATTAAGTTAACCCTTGGAAAACTTTGTGGGATGCACCCATCTTGATATGTAAACTACTGTGGATATTCCATTGGAACAATTCATCACAACAAATATTGTACTATACTGAAATATTTTACTATGCCAATTTATTTTCCTTAGATATTAGATTTATAATCACTAGCTTGATTTCTCAAATTAATGAAACAATTGAAATGTGAAAATGAATGCACCATCCACATAAATGAACACAAGTTGTATCCAGGGAAACCCAATATGGGATAAAACACAGCTAGAAGGTGAGGCCTATGCTTTGATTTTTTTTCTTTAGTAATGAAATGCAAGTACAGAGAAAGTGGAGCACTCACTATGGAGTTATATATGACTCGGTTGCTTGATTGGATACTACAAACTCTTTTTACTACCTTTGTTTTTCTCTCAGATCACATTCTGTGGATGCTCTACTCAACTATGGAACACGTACAATACCAAAGAATGGAGCCCCTTCTTCTCCTAGTGGCCCAATATTTAACATAGCCTGAAAGGTGTATAGGGATAGGGTTTTGAATTTCTCAACCCTTAATTATTGATAATGTTTGGACCTTCTAGAGTCTTCTCAAAAGTCCACACATGGCTAGCCCCACAAGTTTGAGTAATGGGGGTTGACATGACATCCACTTGTACCATGGTGATCAACAAGGTAAGTCAACTTGCGAGAGGCATACGTTTCACATACAAGCTTTGATTGAGGTGATTTTTGCACCATTGGAAATGTCTCAATGTGTAGAAAACCATCAAGGGTGTGGGAAGACACTTCAAACCATGTAACCACAAAAAAAATTGTTTGATGCATCAAATGGCTCTAGAAGGATTCAGACCCCAATTTTCCACTAAAATGTCCCTGCATGTTGATTCCTCCAACGTTTTCCACCCAAAAAGTACCAATATAGATGAAAAAATGTATGATGGTAAAATATAGATCATATCTCCCCATTTAGGGAGGATTTTGGTCCCCAAAAGATTTATTTAATGCACTGAGGACAATTTTCCTCTACCTTCTTCCTATATTACCATTTTTCTTTGATTGGAAGTTGTCCTTTCAACCCAATCTATCAAAGGTCAAGTTTCCCATGTCTTGTAGTTTTGGACTTCCTCTGTAGAATTGTGTCTTCTTCCAACTTTTCTCAAGCATCTGGTGCTAAGTCCTATATGATGGGTAGGAAATGTTCCACCTCTTGATCCAACATAGAAGGATCATAGAGTTTCAAACTCTCCACATTCACTGCTAAGTAGATACATGTGTATAGGGGTAAGTCTATAGGTGTTATCTCCCACCTTCTCAATACCTTGAAAGGGCCATACCACAAAGCCTTGATCTTGTTACCATGAACATGTAGTCTTTTATTATTTAGTTGTAACCAAACTTCTTCTCCCACTTTGAATATCTTCTCGGTTATGTGTTGATCATGCTTTTCCTTATACTTTTCCTATGAATTATTCAATGTCTCTTGTATGTGAAAATGGATCTATCTATTCTTTTCAAAAAATTTCTCCACTCTCAAAGATTCTTATATGATGTCTTCCCTCCTTCTTGTTGTCCATATGAAACATCCAAGGGAAAAGGAAGAAAATACCCAAGAAATTTTCAAAAGGGGAATTACTAGTAAAAATGTGGACTGCTCTATTATAAGAGTGTTGAATATAAATCATATTTTCATATCATGTCCTTGGATGCTTCTAATTGTAACCCCTAAAATGTTGCACCAGAATCTTGTTGACTACTTATGTATTCCCATTTGTCTATGGTTGAAATATTGTATATCTCTTCAACTTGGTGTCCATGTTCTCCCAAATTATAGTCCAAAAGGCACTAACAAATCCAGTATCCCTATCTGAGATGATACTCCTTGGTATCCTAAAGTGCACCTAGACTTGTTCAAAGATCATGTTTGTTTTTTTTTTTAAATAAAAAAGGGGGGAGCCTGCTATATTATATTATCAAAAAAACTGTAACAAGATATACAGAGTCAAGAGTCTGAGTCACCAAAAATGCTACCAGAAACCGGAAACCAGCATAGGTGCATAGCAAAAAACAGMTGTAAACTAGTAGCATATGTCCTGCCCGGAGGAAACCAGGACAGATGCCTAAAGTCTAAAAGAGCATAAAACAGTAGCATAAAAAACTAAAAAGCYAGAGAATCATAAAAACCTAGGTATCAGTCTTCCACGTGGACCCAATCGGGATGGCAAAAGGCTGCGCGCAGAGGGGGCACTTTCGCCGAGCTGGASCACTAGAGTAAGCATCGAGAAGMATGTCCAGGCGTTGGCCCATGAGGAGGGCACGATGCTCCAGGTCAGACATGTGGCCTCGGAGCTTGAACACCAGGGACAGGTGCTCCTCACGGAGGAGGAATCCATGCAGATCACCACCCTCATCGTCGAGCATCCTTCTCTTCGCACCATCCTTCGCTTCCTTTCCCATCAGGCAAATTTTATCCACATCCAATGCCGCTTCAAGGTCCTGCCAGGGAACCTCTTCCACAATGCAACCAGGAAAATCGACATCCAGACCCAAATTGGGTTTTCTTTCCTCTCTGCCAGACCTCACTGTGTCACAGGGCGCCTCCATAGTCGTCAGGTCCTCCAAATTCGGGTCTTCCTCTACGATACAAGCCGGGTACAAATCCTCAGTGTCGTTCTCCATCTTAACGGTGTCCGCACTGCTGCGGCTAGCTCTCTTTTCAGCAATGGTGGAGAGCAGAGCCTTTTTCTCTGCCCGAGCCTTCTTTCTAAGCAGTGAAGTAGCCATGACCAGAGCACGTTAGAAATTATCTTTACGCCGCCGCTGCGCCTTGTGGGCGTTCCAAGCAGAGCCACGGTGAGGCGTTCCTCTTTTCCTAGTCATATTATCCTGGGGGTGAGTGAGATTGTAGAGCGCTCGCCGAGAAAAGCACGAAGGCCAGGACACGGGCGGAAGCCAATTCAGAGCACAAGCAGCAGGATCCTTGCCAATGCTCCACGAAAGGATGGTGAACTGGGGCACAAGGAGCGCAGAACTACACCAGAGCCTCCAAATGAGGAGCATAGTTGAGGCCGGAGCAAAAGAAATCAAATAACCAAACTCTGAGAACCCATAACCACCTTTAACCTCAAACCTGCTGAGTACACCGAGCTCGTAAATGGTCGCTCGAGGGAGGAGTCCTCCCATCGCTGATCTGCTGCTATGGTCGTCCTTCATCGTTAATGCGGGTGCAAGGGTGGCTACCATCAGCATTTAATCCCAGGCTTAGTGCTAAGCCTGCTGTCACCCCCTCGCCACGTGTCACCCCATATGGGGCCTGGAAGTCTTTGCTAGCAAGGTCTCTGCACTGGTTAGAGAGTTTTGTCTCTCCAGAAATGTTGGCTTGCCAGTAGATGAGATCAGCCTTGGCGTCAATTCCATTGTTTGCCAGGTGATCTGCAACCTTGTTAGCTTCACATTTCACATGAGAGGGGATGAGGATAAGATTGGGGTTGATGAGGTCCTCGAAGTCTTCCAGGAGACCAAAGAGTCTCCAACTAGGTGAGATCCTCTAGGGGGCTGACCGTTAAGGATTCAGGATATGAGTTGAATTATTACTTGTAAGTCTCCTTCAATAATTAGCCGAAGATGTTGATTTTGCACTGCTTTTTGGAGGCCTTTTACAAGGCTTGAGAGCTCCGCCACATTGTTTGTGTTTTCACCCAGAAAACCTGCAATCAAATGAGTGATCTTGCCCATGTGGTCC
>SNQJ01S0096466.1:28668-50884 GCA_010110895.2 Picea sitchensis | reverse complement strand
AAATTTATTAAAAAGCTTACCATTTTTTTATATCCAATAATATACAACCTAAAATAAAACCACAATAAATTACAAACATATTTTTTTCACCTAAAATCTATTTATAGTAATCCCATTGAGTGGATAGCAATGTCCATTAGTATATCATACGAAAGACTTTGTTGTAATCGAGGAGAGTGGCATGCACACAATTTTTTTAAAAGACAGTTAACTAAATTTCAGCGGATACCACAGATTTATTATCTTCTTGTGAACTTAATATTGCATTTACTGTTAATTATAAACATTGAGATTTAAAAGTAGCGATGGAATTTGATGAATAAATTGCCTAAAACAATTTGATGAGAAAATTGTGAGAAGCAATTTGCAATTAAATATGATAATTGTTTTTATTAAATCATTTAGAATCTTTTCATTTAGGTTTCTGTGGTGAGAGATTTGTTCAGAATTTATCCTCCGACAAATTTTGAACATTTAAAATCATGATTTATTGAATTGTAGAAACAATCAAATTTGAGAGACTGCTCGGATTTAAAAATCCAACCCTACTTAAAAGATAAAAGATAATGAATTCTTAAATTGCATATGTTAATTATTTAACTAATTTAATAATTTAAGAAATAACTCACTCTTAATCCGTCATCACCACTAAATAAAAGTGTAAACCAGTGAACAAGTAACTTGGAAGGTGATATTGACGGTTAATTAATGGGTATATACAGGCTTGGAATTTCAAATTTATTTTACCTGTCAAGTGCAAATTTGATGACAGGTGTTCGTTTTTCATACTCGCCATTTTACGTTTTATGTAGATTTATAAGTGTCAATTTTTTTTATGTTATATGTTAATTTTCATGCTGAACATACAATTTTCTATAATAAAAAATAATCCAAAACACACTCAACAAAAACATTAATAATTAAATCAACATTAATAATTAGTAACATTATCAAGTAGTATTGTTAGATATTACATGGTACACCTTGTACTCCAAGAGCTTTCTTTTTAAAGGTAATCACTCGATTATTTTTACAAAGTATCTTAAATGCAACACACCTTCATCTTAGGATTTTCACAGAAAACATTTCAAGTATTCTGACCTTCATCCTCAGGTGACCTCAAAGGTGAGTATATCTCTAAATGTGGCATCCGAGCAAATGGTTATAAGCTCAAAACATTATGGAACACACTGAGCAGCGGTAAAACAAAAGGCTGTAACAACAATAGTAGACATAATTAAATTCCATATTTAAAAATTTAGATGATGGAATCCTAAAACCATAAAACAACAATACCAGATTTAACTCCTTGTATTTTCCTATTCAGATCATCAAAATTACTACTATTTAAATAACATAACACTTAGCCATCCATGGGTTCAAAATTGTCCACATCCATTATAAAAATATATTCTGAGGTAACTAGATTTTCTGGAATATTATATGCTCTATGTCCAGATTTGACAACAACTTGTAGTGGGAAAATGTGTAAATTAACCAACTAAATATTTTTCAACTCAATATAAAACAATGTTACCTCTTTTTTTGCAATCTGTTTATAATCACTTGAGCTGTAAATTGCAACTATATTTCATATTTCTTCAAGTAAATTATTCAACATACTAAAAAGCATATTGGCATGAATCCTCCACTCACAGTTCAAAGAGCATGCAACATAGTATGATTATGAGCTCAAACAATATGTAACAAAAAGAGCAACCCTTCTTACAACAACATGAAACAAAACCTGTAACAATGTGTGTAATGAACAATGAGTTAGATTTATTTATTTAAAAATTAAGTAGTAGACCCTAAACCATTAAAGCAACCATACCAATTTTATTAATGAGAAACATCATTTGTATTTTCCTATTCATAAGGCGTTCAAAATGTATTATTTAAAGATAGAAAACTACTTGGATCCATTGGCTCAAAGCTGTGAAACCTATACATCCTTACAAAATATATTTCAAATTAGAAATAAGTTATGAGAGACCATTTACTGCAAAATTTCTTTTTTATGAAATAAGTTCTGCATTGTTAACTAGAATGTACAAAATATTTATTATGCGCTCTATATTCAATTTGACAACATATAGTATAGCCATAACTTTGTCCAATCTAGCATTAAAGATAATAGTGGAAAATATTATGAGGTACACTAACTAATTAGATATCTTTCAACTAAATATAAATCATTATTTACCTCTTGTATTTTCCAAGGTTTATAACCACTTAAAGTTTAGATTGCAACTATACTTAATATTTCTTCAAATAAAAAATTTGACTCATTAAAATACAAACTGTGAATCCCACTCCAGCTCCTGACTCAAAGAGCATGCAACATGATGCTTAGTTATAGGATCAAACAATATGTAACAAAGTGACAGCCCTTCTTACAACAACTTTGAAACAAAAGAAAGTGTAATGTAGGAATGTAGTTATATTTCTTTATTTTAAAAGAATTAAAAGATGGACCCCTAAATCATTAAATCAAGGAGACCAATTTTATTATCCAAATTGTCTTTGTATTTTCCTATTTATATCATCCAAATTCCTACTATTTAAAGAACAAAGCACTTACCCATACATTGGCTCAAGGTGTCAAGAGCCTGACACCTTACATCCTATGAAAACATATTTTAGTGGTTTACGCATTTATTAACTAAATTTACAAAATATTTATATCCCCTGTCAGTGTATCCAAGTGTTAATATGATTAGAAGTGTTTTTTCTAAGGTGTGGATATAAAGCATTGTTACCTCTTTTGTTCACTCTGTTTATAACCAAATTTCTTCAAGTGCAGATTGCAACTATGCTTCATATTTCTTCAAGTCAAAAAACTCAGAATATTGAAAAAACATCTTGGCATGAATCCTCAAGTCAACATAACAGCCAAGATTACATACACATTAAAATTGCTGCAATACAACCACAACTCATAGGGATACAAAAACTAACTTTTGAACTCTCAAGAGGTCAGAAGTCTTCTTGATTTTGTATCTCTCCATAACCTATATACTACATTCCAATCCACATTGGATAATTCAAGCCCATTCAAAGATATTCTTATTAGTGCATCTAGTGTATCCAACCCTAGACTTGATTTTCGAATGTCCTTGATGATGTTTGTTTAGAAAATCCTCTTCACAATCCACTGTACTTGCAATAATAGTGAGTACAACTTGCCATAATTTCATCACATGAAGATAATTTTTTGTACCATGGATTTTGTAATGCAGACCTTCCATACTTCTTTCGTCGAAACCCCCTCACCTCAGTTTAATGAATCAACAAAGGGAGTTGCAACTCTCTTTTACAAGCTTTAACATCAAATAAAGGGACAAGTCCAATATCCTCAAATATGGTATGCATAAATCATTTGAAAGGGTTTAAAAATGGCAACTCTTGAATTTTTCTCTGCATTCAGGCTCTTCGGAATTAATAACAAAGGAACAGACAACATGATTGAAAGGAGAGGGAGAGATGCAGAGATATTTCGTTCAAAGGGAATTATAGGGAGATAGTAACAACCTCAATGTGAGTTGTTGGCTGACTCTCATACATTCCTTCAATACAAGGTTTCATGTTTCGTTTTCTTATATCATTATAATCAATGTCCATAGTTGGTATAGAAATGTATTGTAATTCATGTATATCTATGACTACACCTTCATCTTTAATTTCAATATATCCATATTGAGAATCACTTAAAATTTTGAAAGATATGTTGTTCATACACTTAAAATGTTTCTTTTCTAAAAGAATAATCTAGACAATGTATTAGTTGCTTCAAGAGCCAAGCCAATGGTTGTAATATCTACATTTTCTTCTTGAAAAGTCTTGTTTAGCTTGTTCAATTCACCCAACACATCAGCCAACATGTGAAACAAAATTGAATGGAGTAAATTTGTGTCTTATCATACCATGATGAAGTTTTCCTTTCATTTTTCCACAAAGTTAAAATCGTTGGCATAAGCTTCACAAGCCTTATAATAACTTCTCCCCTCGATAACCATCTCATTGAGTGTATCTGTAGAACTGTGAGAACATCCCGATTTGCAATTTTAAGCAAATCGTTAGAGTTCAGCTACTTCTCTTTGGGTGAATTTTTGAACCCATGGACCACCTTTGTTTTAATTTTTTCAACACTTAATAACTCAAATTGTACCTGGAAACATGGCGTGACTAAAGAGATCACAGATGAGCTACACGTGGAGGCTGTATATAATGTTTTGTTTTTCAAAATGAAACAAAACCATTTTCAATGATGTTGCTAAAGCTCCATCACAGCAGAGAACAGCCATCAAATTTTTATACTGAAGCCATCTAACATTTATTAATTCACTAACGTTGTCATATATTGTTTTTCCTTTTCCATCAATTACATTCTCAAGAATCATAAAATGTGAAATAGGTGGCCCAAAACCCTTTGAATATAAATAAGTTGCATAAACAATGAGGTGTTGCTCTAAGCTGCGATCAGTTCTTTCATCAACCATTAATGAAAAGGACTCTCAACGATAATTTTATTTGGAATACGCTCAAGATGTCTTGATATACAATATATAAAATCATTTCTGATTCACGATTCATGTATGAAGAGTAATCTTGAGACTTTGGTATATATGGTGTTTTTGCATCCATGAGAAATTTGCAAAGTCTTTCATACTTTGATAAAGATAAATCTTCTTAGCACACAAAAATATGATATTTTCGGTAATGGTAATCTCTCCCTTATTTTCATCTTCCATACGCTAATATATGATGCGGAGTTGGCTTCATCTTTCTTTCTAATTCATTAATCCATCTTCTCTTGGCATCTTTATGTACCAATGATTTTTTCATGAGTAACAAGAGCATCATCTTGTAATGTTGTACAACCATTCCCTAAAACCCATGGTCCACTCATCCTATAATTCTGACAATAACTACATTTCATAGTGATTATGTCTTCATGCCTTGCATAATTCAGCCAATCAAACTTATCTAACCATTTCCATGCTGAAATTTTTTTTGTTTTCCTTTCAATTTTCTCTTGATTGTTATCATCTTCTTCAACTTCATTTGTTTCTTTATTAAGATCATCCTCAGACAAACTTCCAAAATTTCATGCAATTGTTGTTTCAATTGAGTATTATGGGTTTATTCACTTTCGAGAGGTTTTGAGTCTTAAAGTTTTTCTTTTGTCCATCTGTACATTTCTCAATTGTAGCTTGCATTTCTCTTTTTGAGACATTTGTGAGTGTATCCACCTATATAAAATGAATAGGTGAAACCCAAAAGTCACCTCACTCATGTCCCAAAGAAAACCATATATTCACTTATACTTGTCTATAAAAATAAAAATATTTTCTATAGTTAAAAATTTTATAAACATAATAAATACCTATTAAAATTTACGACTATCAATATCTAAATTAAAATTTATTATTAACTAAATATGTTGAAAAACTTAAACATATGCTTCCAAAAACATATACATACTCATAAAAAAATAAAAATATTTTCTATGGTTAAAATGTATAAACATTTTAAGTATAAAAATATAAATATTTTCTTTTTAATACTTGTTACTTGAATTTGTTCACTTTAGTTCTAATTAATGAAATTTCAATGGATAGATGCACACAAATTCGATGGGTACATAAACAACTGAAGACGTAACACACAACAAGATGAAAGCATCAAAACTTCATTTGCACACACACAAGCAGATAAACCACAATGAATAGATGGATGGCGATAAATTCACGAAAACTGCAAACAAAGCGCTGTGACCTACGAGGAATGAATCGACTAACCATTTCAGTGAATGCACAAGCGTAGGCAACCTATTTTGTAAATCACATGTAGTCATCAAATTTTTGCTTGTACAGAAAAACATGAGACTTGCAATGGAAGATAGATGTACTCAACGATTCAAAACTACATAAACAACATAACCCTCAACATAAAAACTAGATGGAATATGTGATTTCCACACAGCCAAAACACGCTTATACACCCTAAAGTTCAAGCTGTATGCATGTAGTTTCTACCTTGTACAAACAAAATAGCCCTCTTTTGAAAAAACAATGCTGAATGCACCCTACAAATCATACAAGATAAGTTGGCCCAACAACCTTCAACCTGCACTATAGATGTGCCCAACAATTTCCTCCAAACCCACCCTCATAATGACATAATCCCTCGCATACAAATTTATACACCCACCGATTTCTATTTGCAACATAAACGTAGGCATACCAATCCAAATTTATACGTCCACCAATTTCAAATAAACACTACCAGTCCAAATTTTACCCCCACCAATTTCAACTTGCAACATAAACCCTTCACAAACCAATCCAAATTTATAAATACCAAATTCAACTTGCAACATAAACACTTGCAATCTATAAGTTAATTCTTGCACACAAGTTGCCACCCACAAATTTCTATTTGCAACAAACCGGGCATAAAATCCAGATTTGCTAAATCACACCAATTTCAACTTGCGGTAAATAAACTAACATACGGTCAAATTTAAACCCGCCAATTTCAACTTGCAGCATAACCCTAGCATACCAATCCAAATTTATAGATACCAATTTCAACTTGCAACACAAACACTAGCATACCAGAAAAAATTTATACCCCCAACCTGAAACATAAACCCAAACATGCCAATCCAAATATAATAATCCACCAATTTCAACTTGCAGAATAAACACTAGGGTACCGGTCCAAATTTATAACCCGCAATTTCAACTACGGCAAATTACCTAAAGCGTCGCAGTCAAATTTATACATACACCATGAATTTCAACTTACGGTAAGCCGCTATACCGGACCAAATTTATAACCCGTAATTTCCAATACAGCAATTTCCTAGCATACATATTAAAATTTATACACCCACCAATTTCAACTTACAGCATTAAACAAGCATATAATCAGGTTACACACAAAAAACATAATAATAAGTAAAAGCGACAACTGAATTACCGAAGCATTAACTCTACGGCATTGATTTTTCCTCCTTAAAATTAAAGTATCACAATGTTGCCTAAATGCTGTTTTTGAGCTGTAAAAAAAAAGGGCTCAAACTTTAACTCCAAATAAACTTGGAGTTAAAGTTTATTTGGCAAACCCAAAGACTCCAATGTAACACTATAGGTATAAGTGATTTCACAAAGTTGTCAATTGGGACTCTATAGGTATAAGTGATACTACAAACCTGTCAATTGAGGTTAGAAGCTTGAGTGATTTTTGTTAAAGGGGTGTTTTTCTCTATCAGGACTTAAATTGATTCAATGGGTGTCAATTAGATTTAGCTTAAGTGGTTTTTGTTAAGGGGTGTTTTCTCCTATCCAGATTTAATTCCAAGTCTACACTTTCTACAGAATCTGATTTAACCTAGATATCATCCTGGAAATGAAGAAAAAAGCGTGGTAGATTCCCAAAAGTGTTCCAATAAAAAAAATGATAAAAATGACTCCCAAAGCTAAGGGTGCAATCTGGAGACACTTACTCCACAAGTTTAAGTGTTTAATCATAAACACCCACATTCTCTTTGTGGCTTAGGAGGTTCTCACCATAGCTTTAAAACCAGCTATGCTTCTTTGAAAGGAAGACTACGCTTCTCTGAATGAAGACAACGCTTCTCTGAATGAGCAACAGTTGATTAGATCAGATCAGGAATCTTTAATCAGCCTTACAGGATATCCCCTTTCAAAGTTGAAGGATAATTTTATGGACCTAAAAATAACTGACTACTACAGCAGCTGTGAAGTTTTTATGAGTGTCAGTAACCCATTGGATGGAAAATAAAGGCTGTTGCAGTCCTTCTATTTTTGCAAGACATTTGTTCCTCTAATGACTTATATACTTAATAGAAAGTAACTAATGGAACCTGAATCACCTCGAAAGCTACACAAATTTGTCAGTTTGGAATATTGGAAATTGAACAGGGTGTTAATTAAGATCGATAGAAAACAATTCATACACAAATTTCTCAGCTAAGAACATTGAAGATTAGACAGGGTATTAACTGAACTCAAGACTTACATGTGGCCACCAAGCTAACGCGACCTGTCACTGATTATATAGTAAGGGTTTGAGTGCAATCTCCAACCACCCATATCCAAAAAAGCAAAATGGCAGAGCCATTAGGGCGAACGTGGGTGGGCTTGGGTTTTGAAGCCCGTAGGTATTAAGAAGAAAATGAGGTGGGCTAAGGCTCTGGAACTGGAAAGTATTAATGAGAACAAGGGTTGGGCTTGGGAGTTCTGGTACTGGAAATCATTATAGAGAATATGGGTGGACTTGGGTCTAGGTACCAGAACAACACATTGTACTGAGTAAAGCCCATAAGATTTAAACTTACCAAAGGTGTGAAACTCATGGCTCCCAATCACTATTCGGGCAGTGAGCGGTTAATATTTTAAAATGTAGATTAATCACCAACAAGAGAACTCAAAGCTATCCTTCAGTTGATTAAACAAATCATCAATCGCCCATTAAAAAAACAAATTCATTTGTTATACAGAATGCAGACAGATAAACATAAAACATAAATTTCTGCGAAAATAAGAAAATATGTTTTAAATCGATCTACACCACTCGCCATCAATAAAAAAGGAACAAAACCCAATATGTCATTGATATGAAGAAACAAGAAAAAAGGTTTTACAGAACGATGATGTTTATTCAAATCCCCCAAAAATTACAAAGCAAATTCTCTTTCATAATATCAACATCAAAGTCCTCTGCTTTCAGAGATTTGATGACAATAACAAAACCCAGAACAACGTTATTATTCATATTTTTTCTGCCTGTTAACTAGCCAAAGTGGAGAAGCAGCTATTAGAACATTACCACAAAACCCAGACCCAACATCCTCCTTGACTACGTAGGGCTGAGTAAGGTTAGATCTCAAATACTCCTGCAGGCGTGATTAGACTCTTCTGAGAAACTTTCTCATGTAACCAGGCATACAGCCAGAGACTAGATGTGAACAGTAACCACAGGCGCATCTGAGATGTCATATGGAGCTTCGGTGCCTCTTCAAGCCCAATAAACCGGTGGATCTGAGCTTCGTCCTTCCTGACTTAATGTGACATAAACCACATACATAGAACCGTTTAAAATGCCACGAGCCTATGTAAGCCGGCGTGCACTCCTCCATCAACCCACAACACTCACAGGCTGCGAACTTGACCTCGCAACTCTGGGCAGGATTAGAACTCCGTCATGGATGATTTATATTTACCCCATAATGATAACGTGCGATTTGTTTTTTTTTATCCCAGGAATGCTAAAGAGATGGTTGGGAGCTTCCAATTCATTCATTGGTAAGGTCATTTGGATGGTGATCGATACTCCCTACGCTTTTAAATTTTAGGATTTTATTTAGAGTAAGCTTCTCTTAAAGAAGTAGACTGAGCTACCAGTCAGGGGTCCTCGGTTGATGACAACCAACCAGCACCAAGCAAGGTGTACCAGGTGAATTGTTATAAAATCCAACACAATAATCATGTGAAGGTGGAGCTGACCTAGTATATATAGAGATGAAGTCGAGCCATCTACCCAATGAGCTAGTATATAGAGATGAAGTCGAGCCATCTACCCAAAAAGCCATGGTTAGTTCAATGCAAGGGGTGCAACACATTACAAAGAAATTGCTTGGCCAGACATGGCTTGATAAGTGCAAATGAAGATGTAGGCACAGGTCGAGTTCAGCAAAATATGGAGTGAAAGATACCAACACAGTCCCGAGAATGAGGTTGAATGTAAACAGAGCTGAAGTTGACTGATGGGCTTGCAAAGATCATGCACCCGAAACCCTAAGCAGAGAGGCTTTTGGGCCTATAACAACGTCAAATAGCAGGGCCAAGCTAGCTCAAAAACAACATAAAACATATGCATGACCTAGCAATGTCTTAAGATGGTTGTGTGAAACACAGAGGGGAAATACCAGCCATGATTTCACGAAATAAAGAGTTGTAGAGTTACCTCTAAAAGCTGCGCATAGAAAGTTGGAAGTCCAAAATCCTCCACAACCACCAAGAAACACTTCACAACTATGGTGGAAGCCAAATGCCAGTAGTGGCGAGTCCCGAACGACGAAGACAGAAGTAGAGAAAAAATTTCAATAATGAATTAAACAGGAGACTAGGTAGTACCGTAGTAGCCTGTAGGTAGTAGTCTGATCAGAATTTATGAATTAATGTTTATTGTGGTGAGTCTGGTGACATGCAAGCGCGGGTAGCTGGTTGATTTATTTCATACAACTGCTTCGACGGTTCAAACAGGACACCTGGACACGTATTCAAATTTCAATCTATGAACAGTGAGCGGCCGCCGGTGAGCCTGTCCTGGAAACCTCAAAGTAGTAAATGTATGCATAATGCAATTCTTTAAAGACTTTAGATTCGACTGCAACACAATCGGGGAAGCTCCCTGTCCCGTCGCCTCCGAGTTTAATCGATCCTTGTCCTGTTGGCGACTTAATATCCCAAGCCTGTATACCTACTAGAGATTTTGACGGGCATTGGAGGCAGTTACACGTCAAACTGACAGGTAGACAATTCTCATACCAGTCAGTGATGACATGTAAATTTTATTGCCCACTGTCAAATACGGGCTGAGAGGTAAAAAACGGGCTACAGCCCGTCAAATTCCAGGCCTAGGTATATATATTGATATTGACGGTTAATTAATTGTAGTTGGGCCCAACTCCAACAATAATGTAAACAGGCCCATGCGGATTTGCTCAGTCATTCTTTCAATGTCGGCGCCCACAAACATTTGAACAGTTTCCTCATAAACCGGGCGTCGATATTGACCCCCGGTGCACTGTTCACCCGCTTGCTGAATGGTCATAGAGGATTTATCCTCCATATTCCACACTTTAGCGACCACTTCATCCAACTCTAAGACATCCCGTTTTTAATATTATGATCGTAATCTCAAGAATAATATGGATGATCTCTCCGTTGTGGGAGACCTCCGTTGGATCATATCCTGCCCGAATGTATCCATAACATCTACCACATTGAGGGCATTGCAGGGGAAGTTCGTAACCCAAGCCACCCGTTTGATGACTCTTATCTTGTGTGTAATGTTGACATATGATCGTAGACATCTTTGATTGTTTACTCGACGACGATTTTAATAGTTGTGTTGCTTTTAGAAAATATTGTTTTAACTTGGGATTTATTAAGCATAAGTGGAATTTAGAAAACTTGAAAACTTAAATTAAAATAAATTTATATTGATAAGATTTTATATATATGGTTGGTGTTAGGTTTTGAAGAGTCATGCCCAAGTTTAACCTTGCATTTCATTGACGTGTGGCATCGTGGTGGTTTTTTCTTCGTAGCTTGAGTTAATCAAGGATACTTCACCCGAACTATGTTTTTTAACTTAGAGCATACCCATACTGTTCGAGGCCACTGGCCAGTCACATCCTTACTTTATGCAACTCAGTTGTATACTTAGACAATTGTTAACTTTGTTTAACACTTAGTCAATTTTGTATACAACATAAAACATGCGAAACATGTAAGAGAAAAATATAAAGTGTGGACGACACAAACCGTTCCTAACACCGAGCTTCATGTATTATACAAAGAGAAAGATTTACAAAGAGGGCGCTATTGTTTCAGTTACAAGAATGGGAAGTCTCATGACTATGCCTTACATATCAGAATTGTCCAGACTTGCGATTTCGTCTCACCCAGACTCCCCTTTGTTGTTCCTCCTTCCCTTAGCTTGAGTTGCGCCCCCTCTAGTGCGCCTAGACTTAGAGCTCCATCTCTTTCTCACACTTGGTTTTCCTTTAATTTGTTTGGTCTTGCACCCTTTCCTTTATATAGACTCCAAGAATCACATGTGAGAAACATCACGTTTCTTCGGTGCGTCGTGCCCCTTTACTAATCGTCTCACTCAACCGACCGTCACACCCATCTATGGACCTAGGGAACCCATCTAAGCCCATGCGTCCATCAACCATTCATTTCTTGGACCGACGCACCCCATCCTTGGGCGTGCACCCTTTGTTTCATCCTCCTGTTTGTGTCGATCATCGCGACTCTCTATGGGTATGTCGATGGAATTGTTCAGCCTCTCTGGCACGCCCATGTTAATAAGGTTAGATTGGTCCACTCCTTGGGATTTCTATCAAGTTGCCCTGCTCTTGCCCAAATGCAACCCAAGTCTTCGTCATCCGTAGCAAGGGAGGAAGGGTGTGTTCCCCCTTGGCCGTGCACATCACCGCCATGCCCTAAGGTGCTCCTGCCACGCTCAAACCATCTTCATTCATCCAACCGATCATTTCTTCCTTCATCTCTTCGTCTGCCTATTTTCAAATCTACCTAAGGAGCGCGTGCTCTTAGTAGGTTTCTTGGGAAGCCTTACATCCTCTCCCATTGAACTTGTTTCCATATTGAAAACTTTTGTATCACTTGCAATTTGTAGCGACATTTATAGAACTCCCAAATCATGTCCTCATACTTCCATAAGGACTCATACTTCTCACAATTGTTCTCTTGGTTAGGCTTGTCCTTCCACTGGACAAAATACTCATGCACTCAACCCCTCGCCCCGTCCCAGGATGCAATGCGTAAAAATATTCTCTACTTCCAACTCTGGCTTATCTGCAACCATGGTTGGCGTTGTGGATAGATCAACTCGACTTGGGTCATTCGGGTCCCTCTTACATGACTTTAACTGACTAATGTGGAAGACAAGATGAATGTGTCACATGTGAAATAGTAACTCCAATTTGTAGGTGGCATTGCCAATCCTAACAATAAATTTGAACGGTCCTCCATACCTCCACATGAGAGATGGAGCCATCCCTTTTGGTGGTGGGAACTGATCTCTGCTTATCTTGAGTAAGACCATCTCTCCTACTTGGATTATGTGTCATGTCAACTGTGATTTACTGGGCCATTTCTTCATTTTTTGTTGTTGTGTTATTCAAGTGTGTGCGATATATCTCCAACTGACATGGAAACTCTTAACAGAAACCCACAACTGATGGATTCATCCCATAGTAACACTGCTTTAAAAAATGAGGAGTTGTAGGTTGTTTTTCATTTCTCAATTCGAATGGACCATAACTCATTGTTGAACTCTTTTGCAAGTTGGAGATGACCTGAGCAACATCCAACAAGTCCAACCAATTCATCTAATCTATGTGTACGTAGTGCCACAAGTTGTCATCCATAAGTGAATTGATTTTTTCGATCTACCCATCAATATGCGGATGGTAGGATGAAGTCTTCAACATATTTGTAATCGCAATATTGAACAATGTTATCCAAAACTTACTCGTGAACCTTGCATCCCTGTGCGACACAATGTTCAAAGGAAGACCCCAATACTTCAATATGTGCTTGAAAAAAACTTCACAACTTCTTTGGTGTTGTAAGGCATCTTCGTCACAATGAAGATAACATGCTTGGAGAATCGATCCACTACAAGAAAAATCCCATTGTATCCTTGCACCATTGAAAGCCATGTGATGAAATCCATTGAGACACTCGTCGAAGGTCTCTCGAGAATCGGTAAAAGTTGCAACAACCCTATTCTCATTTTGGTGTTTGTCTTATCCTGTTGAAATACAAGGCAAGTGAGAACATACTCCTCCACATCCTTCTTCATCCACTCCCAAAGTATTCTCACTCCAACAATGCCATCTTTCTCTGTTGTCATGGGTGGCCATCCCAGGGTGAGTCATGACATTCCTTCACGATTTCCCTCCTGAGGTTGGATGACTTAGGGACATGGATTCATTCCCCAAAGTAAAACATTCCATCGTGTAGCCAAAACTTCCACGTTTTTCCTCCCTTCACCTGATTCATTATGTTATTCGTTGTGTGATCATGCTCTAACCCTTCCTTGATATGTTCATGCAACTCTTCCAATACATGAATCTGACTAGCCCCTGGCATAGGAAACTCGTCTTCCTCCTCTAGGATAGTGAGTTGTTCCTTTATTCTCAAGACATATGCAATAATGTTCATCCTGCTTGGCATATACTCAATGGTCATGCCAAATTCTACTGAGGAAGTTATGCCATCTTGCCTACTTGGATGACAACTTTAGTTGCGTAATGAAGTAACTTGTCACAACATTGTATGTCTTCATGAAAAACGAATTTCCCAAAAAGTAGTGTCTCCAACTCTGCAAAAATGTATCACTGTAGTCATCTTCTTCTCATGAATGAGGTATCTTCGTTCACGATATTGGAGATTTCATCTCTTAGAGGAAACAAGATGTTTCTCCTATGTTAAAACTCCTCCAATGGAAAAGTTTGATGCATTTTTTTGCACTTCAAATGATTGCTTAAAGTCTAGGAGCTTCAACATGATAGTTGTGAAAATTATGCGTTTTAGCTCCTCAAACAAAAACCTTCTCCTATCTTTCCACTTCTATGTCTTCTCCTTTTCCAAAAAGTCAGTGAGTAGTGCAACAATATTGGAGTAGCGCTCTACAAACTTGCGATAGTAGTTGGCTAGTCCAAGGAAGACTCTCACATCATGAACTATCCACAACTCTTCCCAAGCTTCAATTGCCTTGACTTTTGTAAGGTCAATGTGAATGCATCCTTGGTCGATCTAATGCCCCAACAATGGTATCTCAACCTGCCCAAAAACATACTTGGACTTCTTCATGAACAATTGTGCCTCAAAGACTTGTGAAAAATGCTTTTGTGCTCCTCCATACTTTCATTGTACACTACAATGTCATCCAAATACACCACAATGAACTTGTCCAAATATGACCACAACATGTCATTCATCAATATGTAAAAGGTTGCTAGAGCATTGCAAAACCCAAAAGGCATCACTAGAAACTCATAGCTCCCATACCTCATCACCATGGTTGTCTTTGATCTGTCTCCTTCTACGATTTGCAACTGATAATACCCATGTCGTAAGTCAAGATTTGAAAATATCTTGGCCTTGGAAAACTTGTCAAAGCAATTGAGAACTAATTGAATCATGTATCAGTTCTTCATAGTTTGTTCATTCAACACTCGGTAGTCCAAACATATCCTTAGCGCTAAAATGTCTTTCTTCCTTTGGAAGAGAACTAGGGTGCCAAATGGGGACCTAAATGGATGAATGAAGCCAACATCAATCCACTCTGTCAGTTGTCTCTTCAACTCCTTCAACTCAGGCCGGAAAAATCAGTAAGGATCTCCTTCCAGTGGTTGAATCCTAGGCTCTAGCTCTATATGGTGGGAGCACTTTCAACAACTTGTCCGAAATTTTGTATGCAAAATAACCTAACAAGTAGGTGAGCTTCGGTGGAACAGGAATCCCCACTCCATCCTCTTGAACCTCTCCAACAATTGCTATGTAAATATGCAATCTGTTCCATCTTGCTACTCTCTTCACACTCAATGTAGAAACAAATTGCACCTTCTTTCCAGACTTCCTTGCGGTGGTGCACACAGCCCAAGCCTTCTGTTCACCAAGTATAACCATCGTGTCCACCCATGGAATGAGAAATGAATGTGTCCTCCTTAAGAACTCTTGTTGACGAATCACCTCAAAGTCATTCATAGGAATCGTCGTGAAGTTAGCTAGACCTTCTGACTTGTCAAGCCAAATATGATCTGAGGAGGCAACACCAATTGTTTCCTTTGCCTTAGATTTTACTGCCTTCATTGCAGGTCCTTGCAGGGAGACTCTAAGTCCCATCTCTTTCGTTACCTCCGTCTTCAAAAATTTGTGCGAGGAACTTGAGTCAACCAGAGTTTGCACCATTCTTCCATTGATAACCAGATCCACAAACCACAACTCATGGTTTTGGCTACCAAATTTTCCACCCAAGGCACCCAAGGCACCAACCCTTCATAGCTTGCTACAAACAAAATCAGAATACAACATACCTGTGTTTTACTCCCATTTCACAAACTGTGTGGGAGCGTCCCTTGGTCCACCACTTGGTTCTAAAGAGCTTCGTTGCAAGTCCTTGCATATCTTTGTTCACTGCCTAAACCAAGACTCTTTGCCTCAAGTGTGGGTCACTTCAATGAACTTTCCTTGAGTCATCCGCAACTTGCTTTCATTGTATGATTTTATTCATTTATTTCCAAGGAGTTGCACCACCCTTGATCGCCCCACTTCTGGATCATGCAAAGTTTGTTGTACTGTGCACTCTGTTTCTGAAAAAACATTCATTGCGAAACTGCTCCCATACCATCTATCACAACCCCAAGAGTCATGCCCTAGTCCAACCTTGGTATCTTGTTGATGTGCGACATAGCAGTGGTTTTCCCTTGGCAACTTGACTCAACCAAGGATACTTCACTTGGACTATGCCTCTTCACCTAGACCATACCGATACTTCGTTTTGGGCTATGGGTGAGTCACATATTTACTCTCTGCAACTGAGTTGTATACTTAGACAATTGTGAACTATGTCTAACACTTAGTCAATTTGGCATACAACATAAAACATGCAAAACACAAGAGACAAATATAAAGTCCAGGCGACACAAACCATGCCTAAAACCCGACTATGTTTATTATACAAACATAATGATTTACAAAGAGGGTGTTGTTGTCCTAGTTACAAGAATGGGTAGAGTCTCACGACGTTTCCTTACATATCAAAACTGTCAAGACCTACGATTTCATCTCACCCAGGATTCCCTATTGTTGTTCTTCCTTGCCTCATCCTAAGGTGCACCCCTCGAGTGCACCCAACCTCAAATATTCACCTCTTGCTCACACTTGGTTTTCATTGCCTTTGTTTGGTTGTGCGCTCTTTCCTTTATATGGAATCCAAGAGTTATTTGAGAGAAACATTGCATCTCTTCAGTGTGTTGTGCCCCTTCGTGAATCGTCACACTCAACCGACTATCATGCTCATCCGTGGACCTAGGGAACCCATCTAAGCCCATGCGCCCATCAACCATTCATTTCTTGGACTGGCATGCCCCATCCTTGGGTGCACATTTTTTTTTACATGCTCCCCTTTGTGCCAATCGTTTCGACTCTCTGTGGGTGTGTCGATGGATTCATTCAGCCTCTTGGGCACGCTCATGATGATAAGGACAGACTGGTCCACTCCTTGGGTATGCTCCTAAGTTTCCCCACCCTTGCCCAAATGCAATCCATGTCTTCGTCGTCTGTCGCAAGGGAAGAAGGTTGTGTGTGCTCCCTTGGGCGCGCATGTCACCACCATGCTCGAAGGTGCTCCTCCCCACACCTAAACAACCTTCTTTCACCCAACCAATAGTTTTCTCCTTGTGCTCTTCGTCCATTCGTCACTGAATCCGTGCAAGGTGTACTCGGTGGGTGTCCCTAAGCCATCGAATCCGCGGCAAGGTGTACTCTAAGTGGGTGTCCCTAATTGATTATATATTAAATTCCATTATATATATATATATATATATATATATATATATATATATATATATATATGGGAATTGATAAATAACAACTTGAGGAATACACGGATTCTTCCATGGTGTTGATTGTATTCCTCAAGTTGTTATTTATCAATTCCATGGAAGAATCCGTGAATTCTAAAGTATTGTTACCAATGATTGTGAGATTGGCGTTATAATTAAAAGTAGCGCATGTTTTTGAGAGGAAATGGGTATTTTTGGCAGTTTGATCTATTGGGCTTCAGCATTTGCAGCTACTTTTGTATACCAAATATGACTTGCGTCTGGAAATGGGGTCTCCCTGGCAGGTGAGATTAATCGGTACCCAGAAAAATTCAGAGTGGGCTGGGGCCCTTGTGCGTCTTTGAATCCACTGAGGCATTGGAGAGAAAAATGAGGGTGAGTGGGAATCTGATGACCAGAGTAAAAGCCATGATTGCAGTAATTTTAGTTACATTTGAATGTAAATTCTAACCTTGTACAATGTCTACTGTAAACAGATATTCAAAAAAGAATAGAAAATATACAATGGAAAATACAAACATTGCACAGAGTTTTTTCCCCTGGAAACCCAAACCAGGAAAACCAACATATATTATATTCATTCGTTGTGTTACATTGTTTACAATACAATATACATATAGGAGCCAACGGCATCGAAAACCCTAACCCATTGACCTAGATTAGTCCAAAACCCTAATTCCTTAACTGGAAATAGAAAACCATCGACAAAAACCATGTGCCGAAAAAACCACCTAAATACATGACATGTTTCCCGAGGTAGGTGTCACGTTTCCCGAGGCAAAAAAAATTTACATGACACGTTTCCTGAGGTGGGTGACACTACTTCTCATGCAAAGAATATAACACATACCCAACATTCTCCCACTTGTTGTTTTCTTTGCATACAGGGGATTACAGGGTTACATAGTCAAAAATCCAGGGCAACAATGCCCATGGATCCTCTACACCAAGAGAACTTCTCAGTGCTCACATATTTTGTGAATGAGTCTGAAACATTCTTCAAAGTGTCCGCCTTCATTATTGATACTTTCTTTTCTTCAATCATGTCTCTCACAAAGTGATATTGAACATCAATGTGCTTTGTCTTTGATTGATAAGCAAGGTTCTTCGCCATAAAAATTGCACTCTGACTGTCACACTCTATCCTAATAGCTTGTTGTACCAACCCAATACCTGAACACAATCTTTGTAACCATACTGCTTCCTTACTTGCATGAGTGGCTGCCATGTATTCAGATTTTGTACTTGAAAGTGCCACTACAACTTGTCTTTTTCTCATCCAACTTATTGCTCCTCCAAACAGGTTAAACACATACCCGCTTGTAGATCTCCTACGATCCAAATCTCTAGCCTAGTCTGCATCCACAAAGTCATGTATATCAACCACTCTGTCCAATCCTGGTCTTCCTTCGTAGCACAATCCATAGTTAGTAGTGCCACGCAAATACCTGAAAACCCTTTTTACTACTGTCTAATGCTCCTTCCCTGGTTTTGACATATACCTACTTAAAACTCCCACTGCATGTGCAATGTCCGGTCTAGTACAAACCATTTCATACATCAAAATGCCAATTGCACTTGCATATGGAACATGAGACATGTCCTCCTTTTCTTCATGTGTCTTGGGACACTGATCCGCAGATAACTTTACACCAACATGAATAGAAACCTTGACCGATTTACATTCTTGCATATTAAACCTCTGCAATATTGTCTCTGATTTAATGAGAGTTTCCTCATTTTTCGATTTCTTTTAATTTCCATGCTCAAAATGAAATTTGAAGCACCAAGATCCTTCATGTCGAATTTAGAGGACAACTGACTTTTCACATCCTAGATAATATCCTTGTTGTTTCCTATCAGCAACATGTCATCCACATACAAGACCAAATAAATCAAATGATCACCAATTAATTTAGAATACACACAGTGATCCTCTTTGCTTCTTGTGAAGCCAAGTCCTAGCATATAAGTATCAAAATTTTGATACCACATCCTTGGTGATTGTTTCAAACCATACAGGGACTTTTTTAGCTTGCATACCAGCTCCTTCTTTCCTTTCACAACATAACCTTCTGGCTGCTTCATAAATATTTCTTCTTCCAAATCCCCATGTAGGAATGTTGTCTTCACATCCATCTGTTCTACTTCAAAATCAAATGTAGTAGTAACAGATAACAAAAATCTTGTAGAGGTTAACTTGGCAACAGGAGAAAAAATCTCACCAAAACCAATTCCCTCAACCTGCGAATAAACCTTTGCTACTAACCGAGCTTTGTATTTCTCCACTTTTCCTTCTGCATTCAACTTCTTTTTAAATACCAATTTCCTGCCAATGGTGTAAGGACTATGTCCCCATAGATCCTTATAAAACACAAGCTAAAATAAAGAATAAAGAAATTATATCCTGTACAATTTAATCATCATCTTATAATTGTTTATTATTCAGCATAAATTTTATTTATGAACAACATGAAAATAAATTTACGTAACCACCACATAACATAGCATATTCATGAAAATACATACCTCTATCTGATTCTATTTCTCCAATCTCCGTATGTCCTCGTTGTTGCTCTACCCAAACTCTGCCCAAAATCGAATCCTTCCTCCCTGCCAGCTAGGAACAGAGCCTATCCGACTCCCTAGCTCCAAGATTCTATGAGGATTCCTGGCCCTCGAGCCCAAAAATCCCAACAACCAATGCACCCCTGCAGTAGTCCACCCAACTCCAAACCAGAAAATACAAGCCAGAAACATAGTCCTCAATCTGAGAAAAATCTTCCTTTCCCCCAAAGTTTCACCCCAAAAGTCCTTCTCCCGAATGCCTCTGCCTCCTCATATCCTCCCCCCATTCACCGCCTCCTACCTTCATTTAATTCCACCCACCTTGTCCATCCATTTAATACCTTATCCCTCCATTCAATACCCTATCCCTCCATTCAATGTTTTATCCTTGCATACGCAAAGTTTTCTAATAATAAATTAAAAGTTATTAAGCCTTTAATTCGTTACCCAAACATTAAATGTGTTAATCAATCAATTAATTAATTAATCAAACAATAAATAAATAAATTTAATTAATATTATTAATAAGTAATCATTATCTAACTAATACACATTAGGACAATTAATTAAACTTAATCACCCTTTAACAATTGTTTAACTAGGGTTGTTACAAATGAGATTTCTTCTAGTTGGCAACTCCACTAGATCCCAAGCCTCATTCTTATCTAAAGATTCCATTTCTTCTTCCATGGCCCTTTTCCAGAGATTTCCGTCATCTAAATCCATTGCCTCCCTGATAGTTCTAGGATCATCATCAGTAATAGACAAAGCAAAATTTGAATGAAAATCAGATGGACTATACCTTTCCAGTAGCCTTCTTTCTCGATCCGATCTCCTCAATACTGGAGTATGAGGACCTTCTTCTTCTGATTCATGTTCTTCTGTAGATTCTACTTCATCATCCTTTAAATCAAACTCTATCTTCTCTGGTTCTTCCTTACTTGGTAGGACTCTCTGTTTACCAACATCCTTCATTTATCTAAATACCACATCTCGGCTATACACTACCTTCTTAGTTTATGGGTTCCAAAGCTTATAACCTTTGAGACCATCTTTATATCCAATAAAGATACATTTTTCAGCCTTCTTATCCAGCTTACTCATGTTTTCCTTTGGAACATGAACATTTGCATCGCAGCCAAATACCTTAAGATGTGTGAGAGAAGGTTCCTTACCAGTCTATACCTCTTGTGGAGTCTTGTCACCCAATGCTGATGAGGGTGATGTTTTGACCAAATAACATGCATTACCCACTACCTCTACCCATAATTCTTTCCCTAACCCGACACCACTGAGCATGCACCTTGTTTTTTCCATCAACGTCTTATTCATCCTTTCTGCAACTCCATTCTGTTGAGATGTATATGGAGTAGTCTTCTACCTTTCTATACCGCACTTCTTACATAATTCTTCAAATTCATTCCCGCAGAACTCTCCGCCATTATGTGTTCTCAACACCTTAATTATTTTCTCTGTTTGATTCTCAATAAGAGCCTTAAACTCTTTAAACCTGTCAAAGACTTTAGATTTCTTCCTGAGGAAATATATCCAAGTATTCTTCGAGAAGTCATCTATAAATGAGACATAGTACACAGATTTTCCCAATGATGGGACTGACACAGGTCCAACAACATCACTATGAATTAGTTGTAAAATTCCTTCTACCCTCGTTGCACCAGAGGGGAATCTTACCCGATTCTGCTTCCCATATAGACAATGTTCACAGAAAACAAAATCCAGAGATTAGTTAGATATACCTTCAACCATACCTTTACCGTGTAGTAGTCAAAGACCCTTTTGTCCGATATGCCCCAGTCTTTGATGCCACAACATAACCTTTTCTCCAGAGACTGTAGGAGTTCTTTCTTTTTCAAGTCCAATATCAGGAACAATGAAGCTATTAAGCCCTTCACTAATAGTGCTTTCTAGCAGCTTATACAGAGTTCTAAACCGAACTCCCTTCATCAACACCATTGCTCCTCGAACCACCTGCAAGTTCCCTTTTCAAAAATTGTTTTTACCCTTGCATCTTCCATTTTGCTTACAGAAATCAAATTTCTGGCCATATCTGGGATGTGTAAAACACCATGCAGTGTTCTAATCCTTCCATCTATAAGTCTCAACTTGACCCTTCCTCTTCCTATGATTCTAGTTGTCGAATCATTACCTAAGAAAACATTACCTCCATCATACTTTTCATATTTGCAGAACCACTCCCTGTGG
>SNQJ01S0096466.1:1591-24721 GCA_010110895.2 Picea sitchensis | reverse complement strand
GATTAATTTAGGGATTGGTTTGGAGTTGGTTTGAGATTTTGTAGGAGCTGTTGAGATATTATCTCAACCTCCATACCTATGTTTGGAATTGGTTGGATCTAACTCCAGCTACATATACCTATTGTATCTTGGGATTTGATATACTAATACAATATTATTTTATGTGTAATTTTTGTGTTATGGCTACTCTCTTAAATTCTGACAAAACGAAGTGAAGATGAGGAGCCATGAGTAATCAAGAAACTTCAAAGTCTAGAGGGATCAGGTCTAGACATGCGTATGAAAATATCAGAGAAAATTCTTATTGCTCTACCCATCCAACTCCGATCTACGGATGCTTTCTTCGATCAGACTTAATTTGTGCTTTCTTCGATCGTACTGAATTTGCGTTCCTGGCATGTCTGAGATCCAAGGCACCTGTAAATTTTCTCAAAGGGATAAGGTTTAGACGGGTCTACACATTTTTACTTAAAAAAACATCCCATTCAACAGAGCAATTTCTTATGGTTGTACCCATCCATCTCTGATCTCTGGATGCTTTCCTCCATCGGATTGAATTTGTGTTCCTTGCATGTCTAAGATCCATGGCACCGATAAATTTGTCGTTGAATTTGGCCTTGTTTTGACATTTATTCGTTTTAAATTTCCAGTCGTGGCCATAGAAAATGTTCGAGAAGTCTGCTAAAAGATGGATGTGAATAGGCCTTATTCTGTTTTTTAATATGGGTACCAATAGTTTCGAGGGCATTAGGTTTTACTCAGATAATTTTTTCAATAATTCAATAACTAGCTTTCTAGCTTTGGTGGCTTGCAAGAACTTTGTAGGATTTATTTTTGTATTTTTATTTATTTATATAAAATATTTTACTGCTAATGTAGAGTTGGAGCAAGGATTTCACTGTTATTTAGTTTTAATTTTTCAGCTATTCATGAGTTGCAGTTTAAATCAGCCCTAGAAAATGAGTGTTGAACTTTTGATTTCAATATTTTTGAGTTAAAGATCTGCTAAAATTAATGTTGAACTTTTGATTCTAATATTTTTGAGTTAAAGATCTGCTCCATCTCTACCATTTTTAAGTTTTTGTAAGTTACATTGCTAAGAAAGTTTACCCCAAACCATGATGGCTTAGGATAAGTTCACAAAATGCATAGTGCTTTAAGATTGAATGCATATCATAGCTTACTTAGATAGTTTGTGGAATAGCAAGTTACCTTATGTTGAAAGTATATCTAATCTTGGAAAAATGAATTTTAATATCAATGTAAATGAAAAATATTCTTAGATAAATTTAAATATTCTTAAGTATATTTAAAAGTTTTATGAAAAAAATTTGCAAAAAAACATTGAAAAGGAGGTTTTGTGAAGAATGCACTTGACTACTAAAAAGGAGGTCTGTGACAAGTATCCTAAAGAACACCGTGACCATGTACACTAGAGAAGAATCCATCCTCTAAGAAGAGAACGGTAAGAATCCGTCCGAGTGGGGAGGACAACCCCAGCTCGTAAAAACACCATTTATGTACCCTAACCCTAACAATTGGTGTATGGAGTGTCTCAGAGATAAATTTGAGAAAATCGAACTGGTAAAAACCAGTTATACAAAGGCACAATGGGAAGTTAAGCCTAAGAGGAAACCCATAACTCATTCTTTAAAATGTCATGATAATACTCTCTCAGTTTCAAAAATAAAATGGTAAAAACTATGCTTCATGCACAACTGTAGTGGAATACATTCTTTCCTTTACATAAAAGAGAAATCAAAGCTGACCGAGATGCAATGAGATCTTATCTTTTTCTGTCACTCCGCGTATGATCAAACATTTTCGGGATGTAAAAGTTGCAAAATTGCATGGACTAAGTTGAAGAACATTTTAAAATTGATGTTTAAGTCCTTTAAAATGTTAATTCGATTATTGATTATTTGAAAAAAGTGGAAAATGAGATATATTTTAAATTTTAATCACCTTAATCTTACTTCTCACCCTAATTTTATCTAGTTATTATAAAAATAATTTAAAACTTCAACTTTAATCTTACCTATTTATTATATAATTAATCTAAAACCCTAACTCTCATCTTATTTATTTATTATAAAAAGAATCCATTTAATTTATAAACCTAAACCACTATTATAAGGTAGTTATGTTAGTTAATATAATATTTGAAAAGGGAAAAGGGTTAATAATTTTTGAATTTAAAAAACTAAATTAAATCTCTTTTACAGTTCATTAAATGTCCTGATTTAAATATTTAAATCTGATTTGATTCGAAAAAATTAATTATAAAATATTAAAAAATTGAAAAATTGTAATTTTAAATCTTTAATAAATAAAATACACATTTAACCAATAAAGAAGCAACCCTTATCTCCATTGCAGATTCCCTGCACCCGTCCGCTGAGCCACACTCTCCTGAGCCGAAAGTGGTCGCCGTCAGAACTGTTTGCCCGTGGAAAACCTTCTCAACCTGAAAACTCTCAGCTCTGTACCTTGCAGTTTAGTCTCTGTTGACTGTGCTTAGCGCCATAGGCCTCCATACTGATGGAGATCTCGGAAAAAAGGTTTTCCGGTTGAGAAGGCTTTTTTCGACAGACAAATGGTTCCAGCAGCGAATGCCTCTCCTTGCCCGTGTAAACGGAGACGGGAGGCGGACCAACTACCCATGTCGGCGAACGCGGGGAATCTGTCATCGAGATAAGCTCGGCGAATATTCATATTCATTTTTCAAAGGTAAATATTGACAATCGTCCTTTAAATGCAAATTCCGACTGTAGTGGCAAATCTGATCGAGTAATACGTATGCATGGACTAGAATTAAGCCAACTCACCTACGGTTTGAGTCCAAGACTTTGGGTTTAAACTGAGTTGAGATAGCAGACTTGTTTGTTCGCTCCATTCCAACTCTTTACATTTAAGTAATTGCATTCTTGTTTCTTGGCTAAATGAAAGCAAACATGGACATGGATTTCCATCTGATGGATTGTCTTACTACTTTCAAGGAAATTGGATAAAACAACTTGGAGATAGAGTTGGGCCTTTATGATAGTTAATATTTTTTTTTTTAAGTTAGAATTTGTATTGGAACCTGTTAAGTAGTAAGAGTTACAATTGTCATGCTATTTCAAGAGGCTGTGAAAACTTTGTTCTATTGGGAAACCAAAGCTGCTAAGTGGCTAGTAAAGTTCAGTAACCATGTAAAACTTGAAAAACTGTAATAAACTTGAAATGTACAAAACTAGATCTAGTATGCCACGCGGAATTATACTTCATGTTAGAGTGTCCATATCAAAAGCACAAAACCGAAATGAGATAAAACTGTAAATTCCTAGAGCTGAGATGCCTCGCAGGGCATAGAACTTGTGAGATATTCTATTTCGATGCATAAAAACATAGGAAAACTGAGTAAGAAGAAGCTAGCCTGCGCTGGGGTCGAGCCTCTGCTCATGCCTTTGGTCTTGTGCGGTGTTCCTACTTAGTGCACCTATGTCCAAAATAACTTGCTTGAGATCCTATAGAAGAGTCGTCAAGTGTTCCTGGCGATGAGTTCATTCTTCTTCTCTTTGGTGCATCTCATTGATGGCGCCTTTGACGTCATCAATTGTTCACTTAATGACATACAAAGAGTCCTTGATAGCTTCCTTTCTAGTGCAACGGATAAAAATAGGGCAGGGTGGAGGGGGTGGATGTAGATCAGAGGATGAGGTGGGGGAGTCGGGAGAGGGGAGGGTAGAGGACGGAGAAGAGAAAAGAGAAAAGAACCGACAGAACGATGGAAGTAGAGGGTGGTGGAAGGGGAGCGTAGAGTGGTGGAGGAGGAGGCAGAGGTTGGTGGGGGGCCGACGGGCTGAGCTTTGGCACGAAGCCTAGGGAGTTGTCCTGATTGTCGATCCATTCGAATCGACAGGTGTAAGGAAACGATAGAGGAAGCAAATCTAGAGTAGTGGCCCGTTCGAGAGAGTGGTCTGGAGAGATGACACGAGAAGAAGCAAGGGAACGCTCTGGTGTGGAGACATGTGCAGAGTCTGGAAGCAAGCTCGGAAGAGCCTGCTTGCCACATCCTGGCAAACCTCTTCCTCTTGCAGCATACTAGGTTGCCCCGTTTTGATTTACCTCGAATTCGCGGCATTAGGAACTCTATGATAATTAATATTAATTCAACCAAATCTAAGTTTTTTTTAGGTTAACAAAAATTGTGGCAATTTTTTTGACCTTTTTGATGTTTATTATCAATTAAACACTTATCACATTAAGTATACACATATATAGAGATTTCTCCAGTTACATTATTGTTTTTAATAAAGCAAGCGAGACATAGCATACAATCTAAACCGTAAGGAAAATAGTAATGACGCCTTACAGTTCCAGTGCTGCCATCAATAGACCTTCAGATACGGTGCCCAAACTCGAGAGAGATATTATCATATGTCCAATAGATATAAACTATCCATCCATTAATGGAATTTAGATAGTTTCGTTACAAAACAATATCAGCCCATCAAAATCATTCATGAGAGATTGATATAGAGATTTTTAATAAAGCAAGCAAGACATCGCATACAATCCAAAGCGTCAAGGAAAAGAGAAAATGAAGTCTTGGAGTTCCATTTCTGCCATCAATAGGCCTTCAGAAATGGTGCCCAAACTCCGAAGATATATTATCATATATCCATATACAAATTATCCATCCTTTAATGGAATTTAGATAGATTCATTAAAAAACAATAGTCGCCTACTAAAACCATTCATGATTGATTGGTAAAGTTGGATGTCATCTGTTAATGATATTAAGGATTTCAGCTGTTAATATTGAAAACTCCTCCCATTAAAATATCAAACGTACCGATTAAGTGCCTTTAAAAAAGGTTTTATTTGTACCTTAAAAAAGGTTTTATTTCGATTTATATGTGTTTTTAATGAAGTGGTAGGACGAGAATTGTCGTATAAACTTATAGTCGCTGCAAGGACTATACGTTTTAGCATTATTTGTTTAAATTGTTTTTAAATATAATATTTGAAAAATAAGATAATAGTTATGCTTATTGAAAACGGACACATGTAATAGGGTTTTAGTTTTTAATGTATTTTTTTATAGATAAAATTAAATGTGGATGGAATATTAAGGGTTGTAATTTCAACCATTAATTTTTTTATTTTTATAAAGATTTTTAGGTCGAAAGGAGGCTTATAGCTTTTGGAGATGGACACAATTAATGATCTTTTAATCTTAAATTATAATCTGATGGCTACATATTGAAGATGTTGGTATATTCTTAGTCGTCTTCCAAAATCAATGAGTCACATTTATTGTTGATAATTTCCTTGCATTTATGAATGCATCAGTTAACCTGTTTACTTTTTAACATTTACCTAATCATATTAAGAAATTATTGTAACATCAAATATTGCCACATTTAAATAATTAACCTTTGAGATTACCATGTTTATGAGGCACTCTTTCAACTTCATTATTAGAAATGACACGTATTAGACAAGCAGCTATCACGGATTTAATCAACTGTCCACACTTTTCCTCTTAAGGGTTGTGATTTCAACCATTAATTTTCTTGTTTTTATAAAGATTTAAATTTATGTGTCTATTTTTTCACATTTACTTAATCATATTAAAAAATTACATCGACTGATTGCCACACTTAAATAATTAAAAGATTTCATTTTATTATGATTAACTTAGTCATAAAATATGTAGTGTGAAGCTTGTCCTCGCTTGGGAGGCCTTTCTGATTTCATTTACCAAATGAAGCGAAGATGAGGAGCCATAAGAAATCAAGAAACTCGAACGTCGAGAGGGATAAGTCTAGACATGTTTACGAAAAAATCAACATCCCATTCATCAAAGCAATTTCTTATCGCTCTACCCATCCATCTCCGAAGGCTTTCTTCGATCGGACTGAATTTGCTTTCCTCGCATGTTTGAAATCCAGGGCACGGGTAAATTTGCTCAGGGATAAGATGTTTACGAAAAAAACCAATATCCCATTCAGCAGAGCAATTTCTTATCGCTCTACCCATCCATCTCCAATCTTTGGATGCTTTCTTCGACCGAACTGAATTTGCGTTCCTTGCATGTCTGAGATCCAGGGCACCGATAAATTTGCTCCAGTTGAGTTTTTCAGCGGTTGAATTTGGTTTTCTTTTGACATATATTCCTTTTAAATTTTCAGCTTCCGGGATAGAAAATGTTCAAGAAGTCTTGAAAGCATGGATGTAAATAGGCCTTATTATGTTTTTGTAATCCGAGTACCAATAATAATTTAGAGGCAATAACTTTGTAGGCTTTATCTTTCTATTCTTATTTATTTATCTAAAATATTTTACTACTTGGAGCGCATTAATGTTTTTTTTTTTGTAAGTAAGTAGTATATATTATATTAAGAGCCTTCTGGGCTGAAAAAAAGTGTCAAAGACAGCAATGTACAGACTGCATTTGCTGAACTGCCCCAACAGAAGGGAAACCAGTCGAGCCAGCCCTTAATTCCCAAGTCTAAAAGTGTCATTGGTCTATTGAGAAAACAGAGTTCATACTGACTCTAGGCTAAACTATAAGCCTTAAAAAAACTTGACAGAGATCATTAGATAACTAGACACCTGGTCCATAACCCATCCACGCGGCCCAGAGGTCTGCTGTCCAAGGTTCTTCTGTAGTGAGCGTTGGCTGGTCCTCCCAACGTTTCTCCCTCCTGTCGCCTCACTCCTCGTCCTCAGCTTGGGCTCGTCCAACTGCTTCCTTCTGCTTCACTTCTGCTGAACACTGCGTTTCTTCCCTTCCTGCCCCCTCCCTCGTGTTAGGTGCCTCCCTTGGAGCTGAAATAGGTGGGTCCGAGGATAGTTCCATGTGCATAGACGTAAGAATATGGAGGAAGGTCGAGGTGTTTTCCTCTGTAGCCTGCAATCGAAATTTGAGGTCCGCCACCTCCTTCCTTAGCTCGAAAACCAAATCAAACAAGATGTCCAATTTATCTCTGAGATGCTCGTGGTCGGGGTGGTCCGCGGATTGGGGGCGCAGTCGTTTAGAAGCACTGTGCACCGGTGGTGCACTACCTAAACTACTTGAAGGACCAGGAAAGGACATGGTTGCGGTGAATTGCATCCTAGGATCATGAGGGCGGCTTAAAGTTGGGCTCAACCCTCGCTGTAGAGTAGCCATGGAACGGAGGAGCCGAGACTGTGGTGGGGATGGAGCGGCCGTGGAGTGGAGAGCCATGGACAACAAAGGAGGCGAGGTGGAGGCTATGGACGGAGATTGCGAGCGAGAGGAAGAGCAAGGCGACTGTGAGACTGAAGGCGAGACCGGGGGCCGTCGGGGCTTCCAGGGGGAGCCCCTCCTCGACTTCCCTCGAAGCCTTTCTTTCATTGGAGCAGGTGGCCGAGTCTGTACTAAGCTGAACCAGAGACGAAGAAAGACAACTGAGACAGTAGTGGTGCAGTGCGGGACCTGTTTGCGCTGTGAAGGGAGGAGCCCTTCAGAGCGCAAATAGGGAACAATAACCATCACAAAGAACCAATCCATATATCTATACGCAGAGGGACGTAGGGTGGCGTAACTCGCCATTACCGTCGCATTTAACATGAGGTGAGGGCTATTTAATCTTCCTGGACGGCTCCCACCTACGGCACGAGCCCATCACGTGGCTGCGTGTCGCTGTGGACCGTATACGCACCCATCTGCCGCCACGAAGAACCCACTGACACCCCATCCGGGGACTTGGAGCACATTAATGTTGCTTGCAGGATTTTGCTATTATTTAGTTTTAATTTTTCCACTATTCACGAGTTGTATTTTGAATAAGCCCTAGAATTAGTGCTGAGAATTAGTGCTCCATCTCTGCCATTTGTAAGTTTCTGTAAGTTATATAGCTAAGGGAGTTTACTCCAAATCATGATGGCTTAGGCTAAGATCACAAAATGCACTTACATATCATTTAAACTTACCTAAGTAGTTTGTAGGATAACAAGTTTAGGTACATATCATTTAAGCTGACCTAAGTCGTTTGCTGGATAAAGATCTACTTGATGCTAGAAGTATATGAGATCGGGTAACCTTGAAAAACGGAATTTTAATATCAATTTAAGCTAAAAATCTTCTTAGGTTAAGTTAAGAGTCTTACTAAGGAAATATCTTTAAAAAAACGATTAAGAATCTTACTGAGGAAATATCTTTAAAAAGAAACGAAAAAGAAGATTTGTGACGAAGGCGGGTAAATCCCGTGACTACTAAAAAAGAGTTCCTTTCCTTGACAAGGGTGCTAAAGAACATAAACATCGTGACCATGCACACTAGAGAAGATTCCATCCTCTAAGAAGAGAACGTTAACAATCCGTCCCAATTGAGGGAAATCCAAAGCCCGTGGAGAACCTATAAAAACACTGGATCACCCTAACCCAAACAAATTTTCATGGAGTGTCTCTGACATAAATTTGAGAAGAGTGAACAGCAGGGAAAAATGATTTGTCCAATAATCATACAAATGCACAATGGGGAGTTAGGCCTAAGAGGTAACCCATAACTCATTATTTAAAATGTCATACTAATATTTTCTTAGTCTCAAAAAAATAAAATGGTAAAAACTACGCTTCATGCACAACTCTAATGGAATACATTCTTTCCTTTACTAATATAGTACATAGAATAGAAATCAAACCTACAATATACTGAGATGAAATCAATAAATTAAAAAAATTGAAGCAGGTATCTTTGTTGATCTGAACCTTGTCTCTCACTAGACCCATGATCAAACACTTTCGGGATGTAAAAGATTTCCCTTATAATGTATTTAAAGTAAAGTTTTAGTGAATAAATTTAGATTTGTGAATGAAGAGTTAGTGGTTTTTAGTGTTGATATAAAAAACAAAGAATTGATAATTTTTACCTAGGAAATCCTATTATTGATTATATGAAAGCAAAGTGGAAAATGAGGACTTACTCTAATATGAAACTCTAATAACTTTAATCTTAATATGAAACCCTAACCCTAATCTTACATATTTATTATAGGATTAATATGGAACCCTAATCCTAATATTGCCTATTTATTATATGATTAATCTCAAACCTTAATCCTAATCTTACCTATTTATTATAAACGTAAATGATATGGCCCATAGACTTATATCAACCATCTTTATAAAGTGGTTGTGCTAATTATGTCAGGAGGTGTATAGGGTTTCAGTTCTTATTGTGTTTTCTATTTTTCCTCATCAAAATAAATGAAGGGTTGTGATTTCCTCTCTTTTATAAAAACTTAAATTTAAGTATTTACTTTTTCACATTTACTTAATTATATTAAAAAATCAGTATCTCATTCAACAGAAAAAAATTCTTATCAGTCTACCCATCCATCTCCGATAGAAAATGCTTTCTTCTAAACTGAATGAATTTGTTCCTTGCATATTTGAGATCCAAGACACCCATAAATTTTCTCAGAGGGATCAGGTTTAGACATTTCTACACAGGTTTACGAAAAAAAACATCCCAGAGCAATTTCTTATGGCTCTACCCATCCATCTTCGATCTCTGTTTGCTTTCTTCGATCGGATTGAATTTGTGTTCCTTGCATGTCTACGATGAAGGGCACCGATAAATTTGCTTCAGGTGAGTGTTCAAGAAGTTTGCTAAAAGATGGATGTGAATAGGCCTTACTCTGTTTTTTAATCTGCTTACAAATATGTTCGAGACCATTAGATTTTATTGAGATAATTTTTCAATAATTAGTTTTGGTGGCATGAAAGAACTTTGTAGGATTTATCTTTCTATTTTTATTTATTTATAAATTTTTGTTTATTTGAAATATTTTATTGTTAATGTAAAATTAGAGTATGTTAGAGTTGTTTATTTAGTTTTAATTTTCCCACTATTTCTAAGTTGTTGCAGTTTGAATGAACCCTAAAAAAAAAATTATTATTGAACTTTTAATTCCAATATTTTTTATTTACAAGTTCTACTCCATCTCTGCCATTTGTAAGTTTCTGTAAGTTACATTGCTAAGAAAGTTTATCCCAAACCATGATGGCGTTACATTGCTAAGAAAGTTTATCCAAACCATGATGGCTTAGGATAAGTTCATAAAATGAACAGTGCTTTAAAATTCGGTACATCATATCATTTAAGCTTACCTAGAAAGTTAATGTTGAACTTTTGATTCCAATATTTTTGATTTACAAGGTCTGCTCCATCTCTCCCATTTGTAAATTTCTGTAAGTTACATTGCCGAGAAAGTTTATCATAAACCATGATGGCTTAGGATAAGTTCATTGCCGAGAAAGTTTATCATAAACCATGATGGCTTAGGATAAGTTCATAAAATGAACAGTGCTTTACAATTCGGTACAAATCATTTAAGCTTACCTAGGTCGTTTGTGGAATAGCAAGTTACCGGATGCTAGAAGTATATCTGATGAAAATTTAGGTTAGGAGTCTTAGGGAGGAAATTTAAAAAAATAAATAAAACGGAAATTAGGTTTTGTGATGGAGGAGATAAAGCTCGTGACTACTGAAAAAGGAGGTCGGTGACAAGGGTGCTAAAGAACACCTTGACCATGCACACTGGAGAAGAATTCATCCTCTAAGAAGAGAACGATAACAATGCGTCCCAGTGGAGGGATAACCCAATTTCGTGGAAAACCTTTAAAAACACCAGGTATCCTAACCCGAACAATGGGTGTATGGAGTGTCTCATACATAAATTTGAGAAAAAAGCTAACAATAGGTTAGGTTAAAAAGAATTTGTCCAACAATTATACAAACCCACATTGGGAAGTTAAGTTTAAGAGGATACCCATAAAGGATACCCATAACTCATTCTTTAAAATGTCACGACAATACTCTCTCATTCTTAAAAAATAAAATGATAAAAACTATGCTTCATGCACAACTCTAGTGAAATACATTCTTTCTTTTACTAATATAGTACATAGAAGAGAAATCAAACAGACAATAGACCGAGATGCAATGAGATCTTAACCTTGTCTGTCACTCGACCTATGATTAAGCAAAATTGCATTGATTGAGTTGAAAAACATTTTAAAATTGATGTTAAGTTTTTTACAATGTATTTAACGTATAGTTTTAGTGAACAAATATAGATTTGTGAGTGATGAGTTAGTGGTGTTTGGTGCTGATATAAAAAAACAAAGAGTTGATAATTTTTACACAGTAAATTGTATTATTAATTATTTGAAAAAAGGGTGGAAAATGAGAGTATATCTGAAACTTTAATCATCTTAATCCTAATCCTAATTTTATTTAGTTATTATAGAATGAGTCTAAATCCTAACTCAAATCTTATCTATTTATTATAAAATTAATCTGAAACCCTAACCATAATTTTACCTATTTATTATAAAAATAATTAATATAGTAGATATACCTAAACCACTTTTATAACGTGGTTGTGTAGTTGTGCCATAATAAATGTAATATTTAAAAAACTGGTTAATAATTTTTGAATTTAAAAAACTAAATTAAATCTCTTTTACCCTTCATTAAATGTCCTGATTTAAATATTTAAATCTGATTTGATTAGAAAAAATTAAATAAAAAATATAAAAAAAATGAAAATTTAATTTTAAATCTTTAATAAATAAAATACACATGTAACCAATAAAGCAGAAACCCTTATCTCCATTGCAGATTCCCTGCACCTACGGTTCGAGTCCAAGACGTTGGGTTTAAACTGAGTTCAGATAGCAGATTTGTTTGGTCGCTCCATTCCAACTCTTTACATTTAAGTAATTGGATTCTGGTTTTTAAGTGTAAATATTTTATGGTATAAAAATTTGAATATAAATTTAAAACAAATTATGTTTTAAGGAAATTCATATTCATTATAATCTATAAAGAATATCTTCAAATTGATATTTTTGTAAATTATTAAAATAAATATATAATTTCATTTTACACACAATACCTTCACATTAATATTTTTGTAAATTATTAAAATAAATATATAATTTTATTTTACATATAATTACCGAAAATTCTTACTATAATATGTTATAGAGTCAATTCAAAAATTATTGCTAATATTAAGTCTTCTTCCAATTCCTGTCTCTCATTACAAATTAGATTTAGATTTGATGATCAAAACTGGCAATCCAAATAAGAATGTAATAATTACATTCTTAAACGAATCGTGGTTGAAAGTTGAAATGCAATATTCTTACTATGTTATAGAGTTAATTCAAAAATTATTGCTAATAAGTCTTCTTCCAATCCCTGTCTCTCATTACAAATAATATTTAGTTTTGATGATCAAAACGGGCAATCCAAATAAGATTGTAATAATTACATTGTTAAACGAATCGTGGTTGAAAGTTGAAACTCAATACCATGATTACCATTAGTTCGTGGTTGAAAGTTGAAATTCAATACCATGATTACCATTAGTTTACTTGTGAGTAAAGGGTGTCTTATATTTTGCCTTGAGCAGTCCTGTGAAATGACCTTTTACCTTTCACTCTCTCTAAAATGATTTGTACAAATCTCTAAAATGATTTGTACAAATCTCCCAATCAACTGTTAAATTGTACATCTATATAACGGAAGTTTGTACAAATCTCCCAATCTACTGGTAAATTGTAGATCCATATAACGAAAAAATTATGTTTAAACTAACTAAGAAAAAATACATGTAAACTCTTTTGATTAAATAAGTTGTAAGAAAATTAGAAAAAGCAAACATGGACATGGATTTCAATCTGATGGATTGTCTTACTACTTTCAAGCAAATTGGATAGAGTTGGGCCTCCGTGATAGTTAATATTAATTCAACCCTATCTAAGATTTTGTTTGGAGGTTAACAAAGTTTGTGGCAAATTTTTTGATGTTTTTAGATGTTTACTATCAATTAAGCGTTTTTCACATTAAACATACAAATATAGAGAGATTTCTCCAGTCACATTATTGTTTTTAATAAAGCAAGCAAGACATAGCATAAGAGATAATGACGCCTTACAGTTCCAGTTCTGCATCAATAGACCTTCAGATACGGTGCCCAAACTCCAGAGAGATATTATCATATGTCCAATAGATATAAACTATCCATCCATTAATGGAATTTAGATAGTTTCGTTACAAAACAATATTAGCCTATCAAACTCATTCATGAGAGAGAGATTAAGGATCCTCTCAAACAATAAGACATTACAGGGAATCCTGAGAGCTCCCTGCTGCTCGTATCCTAATTCCTCTACAGAAGCCTCCAGCAGCTCTGCAAATAGGGGATGGTTCAGAATGCTAACATCTATCACAAATCTCGTAGGAATATCTTTCCCTACATACACAGGAAGGAATCCCTTCGGAACAGTATTGTCATTCTTCTTACCATTCGAACTTCGTCTACTCTTCTCTTTCTTCTCTATCTTAACAAACGCCAATGGCCGCCTGAAGGAATGGATATCAATAACTCTCTGTATTAAACGAATCAACCGGCGCATACTAAACGAGATTACGAAGAAGACAAGCTTGGCCAGATTTAGCAGAGCAGGAGAACATATGGAATAGAATACAGCGTCTTTGATCATCTGCTATATTGCTGAAAATCTGCTGCAGATTGTGAATCTTGAGGCTCAAGCAAGTATGAAAACTTGAGGCCCAAACAAGCAGAAGGCCAGAAGATGGGGATGGGGATGGGGATATGACATAATATTAACATCCTTGAGTTTAGATAGTGTCCAATTTTCCTTCAAGTCAGATGTATATTTCTAAAAAATATATTTTTCCAAATTCATAAGGAATTACAACTAACCATATATTCCAGACTTTCATTGAACAACATAGATGCCAAGACATGGTATTTAATAAGTAAAGTTACCTAGAACTTTCACTTGTTCTCACAATAGAAACTTCATTTAGATTAGATGCTTATTTCTAAGGGGTATCTATTCCACCAAATTTACTGAAATTAATCTCCACTCAACATCATAATATAGATTTCCTTTGGCTTAGATGCTCTGTTTCGAAGATTATTTAAAATTCACCTAGATTCATACTTAACTTCTATAAGCTTATGTGTGAGGTTTTGAGGAATATCCATTCTACTAAATTCATTTGAGACTTGTACCCAACCTCATAATATCATGAAATTCCTTAGAATTAAATCCCACTTCCACATTTAAAGAGGAATATTATTTTACAAAATTAGCCTAAGACTTGGACCTNGGTTTTGAGGAATATCCATTCTACTAAATTCATTTGAGACTTGTACCCAACCTCATAATATCATGAAATTCCTTAGAATTAAATCCCACTTCCACATTTAAAGAGGAATATTATTTTACAAAATTAGCCTAAGACTTGGACCTAGCCTTAGAATGGTACTTGCTTGTGAGCTCATTCATTTAGATCCTACGTTTTTTGGGATATCTATTTTTCCAATTCACTAAGGACTTGAACCAACCTCATAAAGCACACTTTCTTCAACTTATATACTAGGTTCTAAGGGGTATCTACTTTAACAAATGTTGGAAGTTATATTCAACTTGATAATATAATCTTTCTTGGAATTAGATGTAAGGTTATGAAGGGGATCTATTTCATCAAATTCAATGGGACTTGCACCAAGCATTAGCTTAATACCTACTCTTGGCCTCATAATATGTAGCATTAGCTGAAGACCTACTCTTGGCCTCATAATATGAATTTATTTAAGCTTAGATGTAGGTTTTTACTATGATCTATTTCATCGATTTTCCTAAGACTTTTATATTCTACCTCATAATAAAACTTTTGCTAACCTAGATGCTAAATTTTGAGGGTATTTGATTTGACAACTTTTCCAAATACTTTCATCAAACTTAATAATACAAACATCGTTTGGCTTACTTACCAAGGTCGAAGATGAATTTATTCTGCCAAATTTTCTTAGTACTTGTAATTGGCTTGAGTAGCATGGGACTTGTACTTAACCTTGTAATACAAATTTATTTCAACTTAAATGTTGGGATCTAAGGGATATATGTTTGGCAGTTCTAAGGGGGGCCTAATGTGGCCAAGTTATGATATTTTTGTTGATAACATACATACTAGTATACTATAGTTGATGGTCCATTAGGAAATGGTCTCACCCACATAAGAATAAGTATGCTGACAACAAAAAGATGTATGTGGAAGCCTAAGTACACATCAAATCATACATAGATCCAACAAACCTAGAAAACTCTCCATCCTAGATTAAATATGTGGGGAATTTTGTACTTAATGGGTTGTCATTTTTATTTATTGATTCATCTTGAATATTTTGTAACCATATAAAAAAGGATATATATCGATGTGCAACTAATGTTCATAATCTAGTTGGATAGCTAGTTGATTATTTGTTTAGTCTATTGTTTAGTAATGAGATTTCTCCACTCTAACTATATGTTATGGCTTGGATGTAACTCTTTCTATGAATGTAATGGAGATACAAGAGACTTATGCTTACTTCTTTGTTATGCTTTGTTTTTTCCAAATAAATTATCTCTCAACGAAACTCAAGGGGTGGTTCCTCACATTTTTGGATGACATCCCTACTAAAATCATTGGCATAGACTAGTGCACATAACCCAAGTGTATTTTAACCATGCACCTGTTAGAATGGAACTAACCAAATTCCAAACAAAATTGGAAACAACTAGTTGAGTTAATACCTTGGGATAAAAATGTTTGGAATCATATCATACCACTCTCGATCACTAAAGAAAGAGAAAGATAACTAGTATGCTACTATTCCCAATCAACCCATGAGGGGAAAACATCTCACAAGTAGTATGTGAATCCAAGTGGGGATGATAATAACATTTCCTCTTAAACACCTAAGCTAAACCTAATTGAAAAATGTTTGGAAATGTCTTAGCCCACCTTGAAGAACTTGAGGAAGAGTGATACTATGAGTAATTTGTCAATTCCATGTAGCCACAAGGGGAAAATAAGTCATAAGTAGGATTTGAACTTTGGTGAGAATCATAACATCATCTCCTCTTAACTGCCCATGGTAGACCTAATCAAGTTTGTTATGATCTATTATATGGATAATGATTGCATTCTTTCATTTCCTATTTATGAATGGTTTATTTATGCTTAAATGAACAAGGTTAACGGTTGAAAGAATGAGTATCAAACATTCCATCTCTACATTTGGAATATCCATGATACATTACATATCGTATTGTTATCAAAGCAACTTTCCTTGGGGTTTTTGTTGAAAGTTGTAGGATTTACGAAGTGGTGTAAGAAAAAAGTCTTAAGATCCTAGCCATAGAATATGAATATAGTAATAACACTCCACGTGATGATTAGAAGAGATATTTTCAAATATGCAAGCACAAGTTGTTAACATCTCTTGAAACATTCCCGTCTTCATAACAAAACTAAATAATAAGTTTGTACCTTTCAAGGAATTTGGTAGATCTAACTCAAAATATGGCTTCGACACAAAATATGGAGAAAAAAATGACGTAGAAAAGGAGCTAAAAAAATATCATTAGAAAGAAAGACCAAGTTATAGTGCCATCACTTCTTCTCAATCTCTATTTAAAGTGGAAGTGAAAGTTGACATCAAACCCTACCAAGGTGAAATTTATTCTATCAAATTGAGTCAATTCTTGCAACAATGAGAAGATTATTTTTAATGTCCATAAAATAGGAGAAGAGAAAAATATTTCATTTGTCCGATTGAAGTTAGAGGGACATGCCCAAAATTGGTGGGAAAGTCACCTAGAGATGCCTAGATTGAGGGAAATCCCCTAATAACTAAGTGGGAGGTGTTTAAATATCTCATGTACCATTCCTACTCTATTGGGTATGAAGAGGACAATTGGATCCCCTACAGTGTGCAAGAGTACACCATTAAGTTTATAAAAATGGCTATTATGTTGGGTACATCTCCCAAGGACTCATATGTACTACTCAAGTATATTGGTGGTATGCATATACATGTATAGAGGCAAGTGATGCTCTTTAACCCTGAGTAAGTTGATAAGGCCTGTGTACAAGCACAACATTTGGAGAATATGGATAAGAATAAAGGACAACTAAGTGACTCTAAGAAGAAAGACCATTGATATTATTCCAATGAGGGGAGGAAGAAGTGGAAAGGAACGCATATGAAAACAATAGCCACTAGACATCAATGCAAGGATCCAAAGGACCAAATTAGGTGAAAAAACCAATATATGAGTGTGACTTGTGTATTATTGACAAGGAATCATACACCCTACATTAGAACATTTATAGAAAAATCTTGACCTTTCATAAAAATTATAAAAAGCTTACAATAAAAACTAATAACATTGGAAAATATCTTTAGAAATAAATAAAACATTTTCTTCAATTTGCTAAAAGAAATCCAATACATGGGATAACATCTACATGTTGAAATAAGTGAACAAAAAGATGAGGCAAAGTATTAAAAAATGTTTTCTTATACAAACACTTACATGATTTCAAATATAAATTCACACTATTCCTAATAGTATCCATAACTACTTAAAACTTTATATGTAATGAATATTCCCTAACATTTATAATGCATGGTCATGGATTTGGAAAAAATGTTAAGGAAGTTGATTGAATATTAATATAAATACATAGATAATTATTATCATAAATTAAGCTACACATTTGTTATTATTTGTAAAAATACGAAAACAAATTAACCTAAATTTCCTTAAATAATTTAAAATTTGTTTCAGTGCAACGATCCATGTCATGGAATACAAATGGAGATGCGGAGAAATTTATCATTAAATCTAATTTCAATATTCTAAAAATAATTAAATATCTCAATCAATCAAATTTAAACAAAGAGATGGAAAAAATCATTACACATTTATGCTCACTCTTACAAATATTAATTAATTGAACTTCCATCCCTTATACAATTTTTCATATTCCTATATATGAAAAGATATATGAAAAATGAATGTTTTTTTAAGGGAGAGAATATCCCTACGTTAAATATATATTATTTTAAAATAGCATAGGCATGTTTTCCATATCCCTGTATATAACAAGTGAATGCTTTTTTTTTCAAGGAAGAGAGTATCCTTATATTCAACATATATTATTTTAATGTATCGCAGGCATGTTGATGAGAAAATTTGAAGACACATCTTCAAGGTCATATCTCTATTAAGAGAGTTCAAACTTAGACTATAAAACTATAATTTAACATTTTTTTTTGGGAGTCTCATTTGGTACAACAAGGTGATAAGGGTTTTGGAAGTTTTTTTAATAATATTATTAAATAGTTAATCATTTTTAAATTATAAACTTATTATTAAAAAAATGATAACCAAACAATAATGTAAATAATTAATAAAATATCAACCAATCCATGTAAGCAAAGCATTGTAATCCACAGTCGAAGTAGGTAATACAACCATCCCATCATTCTTAGATGGTCAAGCGAAGATTAAGTCATGATCATCAGATCTCGTTGAAGGGAGCTCGATGGTGGTGAGCCATTGTAGAGATCTAGAAGGAAATTCAAGTGAGAGTAAGATGAGACCTTGCAATCCCTCAGGATCGTTGATCTTTCTCGATCAATAGAACAATGGTGGATATTGATTCCACTGCAGATGAGCATCTTCGCATTGTGGAGATCGGGAAGGAAATTAAAGTGTGAGTAAATTGATTTTCCGCAATCAGTCCTCGCCATTGATCTTCACGACTCTTTAAAACATGATTGTCGATCTTGCAAAGTGAGATAAGCGCCCAAAGGTTAAGCTGAGGTCACATCTCTCGGTCACCTGTAGAGAATATAGAGTGAACTTCGTGCAATTCTTGTCCATTGATCCAAGAAAGGAACACGTGTCGACAAGTTAGCTTATTCAGGAATACGACATTTGGGAGAAACAAGGTGTGAATAGAGTGGAAAATCCTAAAGTTCTGAAGCCCGAAGCTCCGAAGTCCGAAGTCCGAAGTCCGAAGACAATCATGACCATTCGTTGAAGGAGATGCGTGTCAAAAGATCAGGGTGTTCGAGAATTCAACGTTCGGGAGAAACGGGGTATGCTAAGGTAAAATCTCTCGAAGCCCGAAATCTCGAAGTGACATGGATTGCTGACGTCACTAGGGATGACATGGAAACATGGAACATGTGCCACATGTCAGTGAGTTAGGAACATTTGTAAGATAGAAATGCACTTAGAATGTGACATATATCACCTGCCTTATTGGACCATGTGTCAGCTTCGTGAGCCCTGCCATGTGGCACTCCTGGAGTTGGCACAAGGTAGTTAAACTTGGAGAAGAAGTTAGTTGGATCGGGCCCGCATTAAATTTGGTCACAATCTATCAAGATCAATGGCCAAGAAGAACTTTGGAGATTGAAGTTGCGCGACAGACAATTCTATAAGGCGGTCCCACAATCCAAACCATGATTTCCTACAAGGGGTACATGTGAGCATGTGGACAATTGTGGAATGATCAACAACTTATTCCAAAACTACCAACCCATGTCCCCACAATTTGAAAAGTGCTAAAGTTGATGTGACGTTTTCGACATTTAGTAGTTCGAGTACGAAAACCGTGGGCCCCAGTAGACGCGTGGTGCCAAATCTTGAAGTTCAGAGAATTGACACTACAGAAGAAATGGTGCATGAAATAATGTGCACCATAGATCCATTGTTCTTCACACATTCTACAGTTCGTTGTTCTGTGATGTTCGTACGCGTGGAAAAAGGGAAACCTCTGACTCCTGGAGCCCGAAGTTTCAAGGCTCCGGATAAGCACCCAAATCATAAGCGTCGGGTCACAACTGTGGTCCAATGCGAACCAAGGACTAAAGAAAAAAAAGGGGCTAGTTCCTAATATTTGTTTTAAAATAAAGCATGGCTTAGAGATAGAATCCTGATGGGTTCTTGATCGACCAAGACCTGCATAAAATAGAATCTGATATTGTTTTTGTTGAATCAGATTGGTTTATTCTAGAAAGTTATTAACGTCTATTCGCTTGACAAAATTTCGGTTGACTGCACATTTTACAGAGTTAACGATTGTGAGAACCAAACCGAATTGTCACATAGTGCAGAGAAATGGGGAAGGCACATGGTGCTTAATTCGGAAAATGAAGTTAGAGGAATGAATGCCCATTTAAGAGTTGAAGGTGTCGGATCATGTTGTCATTGATGCCAATGGTTTGATTGATTGATGTCAAAGAATTTATTGATTGATGATTTATGTAATATAATATGTATTGTCCTCGATGATATTGCATAGATGAAGATGGATCAATGAGTTGTCATTGATATGATGAAGATGGATCAATGAGTTTTCATTGATACATGATGGATCATTGTGGTTTCATTGGTATATGATGCATTGTTGCAAAAAAATATAGATGAATCATTATTGTCTTATCATGATTGATAAGGTGCACAAATGGATGAACTCCAAAGTGGTCCCCTTGTGGTGAAATCCCTCACGGGAAGATGCTTTGCCGATTGATTTATCCTAGAAGAATGGTTGGAGGACTCTTGCTCTCATTATTTTCTTATCATGATTGATAAGGTGCACAAATGGATGAACTCCAAAGTGGTCCCCTTATAGTGAAAGCCCTCACAGGAAGACGCTTTACGGATTGAGTTATCCTAGAAGAATGGTTGGAGAACCTATGCTTGTATGTGGAATAATGAGATGAAGATCAAGAAAATTATTGGTGAAACTATCCTAGATGGATAGTGCTTGTCATGCCATTTATGGGGGTATGTGTAATGTCACATAACTCCTCATGTTTTGAGAGTTATGGCCTTACGAAGATGAAGGACCCCCACATCAAGGCTTGAAGCCCCCAAGGTCAAAGAATTCAAAGTGAACTAAAAGAAGAAATCATTATTTAAATGATAAAGTAAGGTGAAAAATTCAAAGTGGATTATTTAAATAATAAAGAAAAGTGAAAAAATCAAGAAATGATAAAGTAAGATGAGAAAATCAAGAAGGAATATTTAAATGATAAAATATTGGAGAAATTTCTATTTATGGAAAGTGGTTAACCCTAAAATAAGGAAAATAGGTTAAGTGACCTAGAAATGGGTTAAGTGACAGAAAAATGGGTTAATTGACCTAGAGGATGAAAGTATAAATAATATAGCAATGTTCTCTTGTAGATCATCCTTTTTGTGGATCAATGGAGAGCTTCTTGCGAGAATATCTTTTGGAGTATTGATGGAGAACTTCTTGTGAGAGCTTCTTGAGCATTTTTGGTGTGGAACACTTTAATATCTATAGGTGATTGAGGTAACCAAGGATATCTAAGCTGAATTTCAGAAGGAAGGTGAAGAAAAGAGGGCCGGAATTGAAGGGAGGATAAATTATTTTCATGAAGCTTTCTAAGGTATGTTATTTATTGGTCATCTCACCATTTTCGCTATAAATTTTTTTCTATAATAATTCAGACAATGGGATTGATATTCCATTGAGGAAACATATCCAAGTATATGTGGTAAAATATTCAGCTTGTGGGTCATTGTATTTTGGGAATTACACTCTCTAGAAATTAGGGTTTGTGGCTAGTCGTGAAACTAGTCAAAAACATGTGTTTTCGGAAAAAACGTCATAACTTCTTCATAATAGATCCAAATTTAGTGAGACCATGAGTGTTGGTTAGGGTACAGTCTGTAGTATTTTGTGTAATAGTTTCAGATCAATTCAACGAATATTTTGTTTGGGGAACGCTCTACAAGGTTGCTCTCTAGAAAAAGACAAAATTACGCAAGTTATGCCATTTTTTCTATAACTCCTTTTATGAGAGGTTTCAAGTAGTGAAACCTCGAGGAATTGCATAAAACACACTAACTAACATTTTGTATTAGTTTCAGATATTTATTCATTACATGTACAAAGTTATGATTATTTAAAGTTGGGGTTGTTGACTAATCCAAAACTAGTCATGGTTGAGACAAACAGTTGATGAGTTGGCACATACATGAGGTGTATAGTTGACAATTTTAGTACATATTGATGAGTCAATGTTTATGAGTAGTTGAAACATGATTGGTATATACTTGGTACATGGTTGGATGTACTTGTTTATGGTACAGGTTGATTACAGATTGTTTCGAACAGGTTGGTGCATGGTTGATGCACTTGTTTATGTTGACAGATTGATATCTATTGAGGATTGTTTCCTCGTCTTAGTTGGTGCTGGGAATGTAAGCTGAGTCTTGCATGTAGAGATGGTGCTCTTGTAGAGTTTTACTCTATTCAGTTGTTGCTAAAAATCCCACGGATTGAAGTCCATAATAAAAAGAAAAATTGTACATACATCTTGTGTTGTTTGTGTTCCCTGTGGAGATATTTTGTTGATGATATGTTGCTAATATATGTTGTTGATATGTATTCACATATAACTGATTATAAATGAAAGAAATGAGTAATGAGAAAATGTTGAATGTTAACTAAGGACTCTTTGTGTAAGAGGGAAGTTTGGGGAAACAGATCCCCACACTCATTCACACCCCCCCTCTAAGTGTGGTAGGTGTTTCCAACAATTGGTATCAGAGCGAGCCTTCACTACAAGCCTTAAAAAGCTTGAAGGAGATCCATAGACAGACAAATGGGTGATGAAATACCAATACTTGATGAGGAAAACTATTCTACTTGGAGAATAGAGATGAGAGTGTATTTGAAGACAATGGGAGAAACTATTTGGAAGGAAGCCGTTGGTGGATCAGTTCCGTTGAACAACAAGTCAAAGTTTGCAACTCAATGGAAAGGAAAGAAGAATGTTGCCTTGGCTCTCAAGACCATTCTTAGTGGACTTTCAAGCCCTATCAAAAAGAGTATGGGATAATGCACTTTCGCCAAGGATCTATGGCTAAAGCTAAAGGAGACATATCAAAAAAAGAAAGAAGATGTTGAAGACCACTCCGTCAAGATTATCAAAGGTAAGGAATCTCTAACTCTTGATTGCATATGTGATGATTTTAAAGGAAAAGAATCATGTGATGATGTTGGCAAGAAGGAAGATATTGAAAATACTTCAAATGAAGGTAAAGAATCTCCAAAGACTCTTGATTCCATTGATTCAAAATGTGATGATGTTGAATTTTTCTCAAGTGAAGAAGATGATCTAGAAACAGTTTGTGTAAAGTTTGACGATAGTTATCCCATGGAAAGAATAGAAGAAAATC
>SNQJ01S0096462.1:40128-50513 GCA_010110895.2 Picea sitchensis | reverse complement strand
TTGATCCAAATCTTTACCTCCTTATGAAGGGAGAGGACATCCTCATTCTGGTGTTGTATGTGGACGACCTCTTTCTCACAGGAGCAGAAACTCTAATAGCAGCCTACAAGCAAGATCTGGCCAAAGAGTTTGAAATGAAGAACTTAGGATTAATGCACTAGTTTCTTGGGCTTGAGATCTGGCAGCAAGAGGGTGAAACCTTCCTGGGTCAAGGAAAGTATACAACTGAGATCCTCAAAAGATTTGGGATGGAGGACTGCAAACCCATGACCACCCCCATGATTACAAATCTCAAGAAATTAAATTATTTCGAGTCGGACAAGGTGAATCCCACCATCTATATGTTAGAATAATGTAGATGTGCTCGTTTCACCACAGACAATGCTACACCATTGTCACCCAACTATAGGCACAAAGCCACCCCTTAGCACCTTAAACTTTCACAAAAAGAATAATTCTGAGAAGCCACACTAGAACCAACAGATGACCAAGAGAGCGCACCTTCTCCAAGGGTAGCGCACAAGAGAAAGAACCGGAAAGACTGAAAAAGAGAAAATTGTACAACTGCAATTGTTGATGCTCCTCCTCCAAACTTGCACATTGTTTCCGGTTTCCTAAGTGAGTGTGAGTGAACAAATGAGCCAATACCTCCTCTATTTATATTAATTTGTCTAGTGACTTTTCTAGTTGGGTTGACCCGACTTTCTGGTAATTATATTTTATGTTTATCCTTTTTCTGTGAAGCCGACTTGTCTTCCTGGAGGATAATACCTTAATATTATATATTTTGTTGAGCCGACATGTCTTCTAGGGTTTTCACACATCTGTTTAGGGTTTCTCTGGTTCCGAAATATTCTATTCTAGTCAAAAGTTACATATGGAGGTTAATACCTCCCGCAGCTACCATAATATCAACACTATAGACAGTTGATTGGATGCTTAAAGTATTTGACAAATACCAGGCCCGATATATGTTTTGTTGTCAACACTCTCAGTCAACATATGGTAGATCCAAGGAAAATACACTGGGTTGCAACAAAACACATCCTAAGGTATCTGAAGGGTACAATAGAATTTGGTCTTCAATACCTACAGGGAGATCAAATCAATCTGGTGGGTTATCCTGATTCAGATTGGGCTGGAAGTACAGCTGATAGAAAGAGTACCTCTGGCTGTTTCTTCAGCCTAGGTTCAGGTGTGATATCGTGGTACAGCAGAAAGCAAAAATCAGTTGCACTTAGTTCAGCAGAAGCCGAGTATATGGCAGCCATCCAAGCAAGTTGTGAGGCATTTGGCTTTGGAAAATGCTTATAAATCTTTTCGAAACAGACTTGGATCCCACCACAATACTCTGCGATAATCAAAGCTGCATCAAGTTGTCCAAAATCCAGTCTTCCACGATAGATCCAAGCACATTGAAATCAGATATCATTTCATCAGGGACAAAGTACAAATAAGAGTAGTAATACTTCAATATATTTCCACCAATTAACAAGTTGCAGACATCCTGACCAAAGCTCTGCCAAAGGGAAAGTTTGAGCACTTCCGAGAAAAATTGGGTGTTTTAGAGAACTCATTCCTCACTAAGAGGGAGTGTTAAGAAAATCAGTGAGGAAAAGTAAAAAGTGAGCTTTTAAGTTATGTCAATGAAAGAACAAGTCCCAGCCATTGATCTTGCAAAAGATCCAATGGCTGGGATCTTCCACGATTTGAGGGCCCACACACAAACCCTAAGTTGAGGGAAGAAGAACAATAAAAGTAAGTTACCCAGCAGTCTTATGACTATTTTGAATAAGAGAAAAGAGGCGGGCAGAGACCCACACATATGGTGAACAGACTAGCCAGTGCGGCCGTGGGCCAACCCGTACCTGGCACAAGAAGTTAAGTGACTGTCTCTGCATACAATGCAGCATAGATAGACAGACCGAGTAGGGTCTTAGACACTTAGTGTCACTCACAAAGTGCAGCAAAGGACAAATAGAAGCTATATCGTGTATGGGTTTGTCTGTACAAGAGAATCTTGATCCGTACATATTTGTACAACCTACAGGAATCCGAGCTCAAGCTACAGGAGTACGGGTTTCAATAATAAAGAAGGCTGTAAGAAGTCAGCTAGTGTGCTTTTGTATTGTTTTCTGTTGAGATAAATAATATATTATCCCTAATTTCTGTCTCTGTTCTGTCTTGAGCAATTATTATGTTCCACAAAGAATGTGTATATTCTGCATGTTAGTACTTTCATTGTTTTACAGTACTGGCACTGTAATTTTGTATTTCCTAAGTTCTTGGGCCAGAGAACCTTGTAACTATAAAGGCATCTTTTAATATAATAACCAGAGAAAGATGGCCATTTTGACACTGGAGTTTTCCCAGATTGGGTTTCTCTAGGGTATCTCTCGTGTTATCTGTGTATGTGTGATCACATTGTTTAATTTTGTTAGCATAGACTTGTTAAAGAAAACAGTCACTGTTAATGTACAGCAAGCTATTATAGCTCTCTATCTACAGTTTTTTATATTCTGCATTATGATTTGTGTTGGTGAATTGTTTGGCCATAGGACTTTGATTACGGATCACATCTTGCACTAATCATAAATCAAGGAGCACTCTCAGAACCCACCTAAGGGAAGGAGAAATAAGCAAAAACCTCAAAAGCCTTCATGGCAGCAGGATTCAGGAGCATCACCATTTGATCATCCTCCCAATGAATCACGTGAAGAAATAGGAGCTCCAGAATAAAGAGGATCCATTAGATAGCTCCGACTCGAGGTGTTTCAATATCTTGGAAAAAGAATCCACGGGACAACTGAACAAATCAAAGAAGAGGAAGGTGCCAAGGCCCTCCGAAAGCTTTAATAAATGAAAATCGATCAAATTTCATGGAGAAAAAAGTATGAATCAGATGATCAGAGTTAGGTCAAAGTCAAAATGCAAAAGGATAAGAGTGACAGCAAGACCATCCATATGAATCTTTGTCCAAGAAAAGGGAATGGCTAAAAGTGTTGCACATGCTTGTATATATAGGTTCAAACTAGACTAATGTTCAGTGTTCAATTCATAATTAGACTAAATATTCCGATTTCATCTAATTTGTTTGCTCTTCTAAAGCGAAAGAAACAGAAGCACTCCTTTGACTCGGATTGGTAGTATTATGACTGCAGCCTTATAACATCTCTTCCACATTCGCCTGCAGCACCTCCAAAGGCAGCTCATCATCACCATCATCCTAACAACAGCCATAATCCCACATCCTAGTGGATGCAACAAGGTAGTCTACCTGTTGTAGTCTACCTGTTGTCATGATAGAAGGCGAAGATTTGAGTGAACACACACTAAATCTTGAGCCTTTTGCAAGTTAGGCGAGCCCTCTTCACAAATGGATGAAGGAATACTAACTCCTAGTAACATGCGTAGCAAAATGGAGATGGTATGATTTAAAATTTAATAATAAAAACTAGAACTAGGGCCCTGATTGGTCATTTCTCGCAGGCCAGAATCCTGCAAGAAATTATGGTCGACAGAAACACTAACCATTTCTAGAGAAACAAGTTTCTCATCTAGAAACAAAAAACAAACTCCATAAACAGGTTTCTGGTATAGTTTTGGTTTCAGGAAGGTTTTTGTTAAGTAGTTAGAGAGTTAGTGGGGGGGGCAGAGGGCCCATAGTGATAATAGTGGAGGCCATTCAATGTAAGGTGTACTAGGTCCACTATAGTTTTAAATAAGGCCCACTATGGTAGTTAGATATAATAAATGTAAGAGGATTTCTTAAAAGGTTCCACTTCTAAAAGCTTCCTCCTCTAGAATGTTCATAGGTGGTTGGTAGCACTATATAAGGGGGTTCAAACAATGTAATGAGACAAGAAGAGAATTATTGTATTTGGAGCGGTAGCTCAATAGGAAGATGCCCCCTCAAAGAGGCAATTGAATAGGAGAGGATCCCTTCCATAATAGGATCCATTGTATGGTGTTTCCCTACCTCAAAGATTTTCTTATAATAAAAGTGTGGTTTCTTCTATATTGTTTTGTGGATCTATTTTTGTATTTATGTATTCAGTGTTTGRTTCTTAACAATTGGTATCAGAGCAMTTTCCTTAGCAACAATTGTGGGCAAATTTTTTTCTATTTTTACAGTTTTTTTCGGAAAAAACAAGGAGGGTCACGACATTCCGGATGATTTATGTGTATTTTTGTGCAAAAGTTGTAGAAATTGGTTGTAGATCTGAGTTCCTCTYAGAAAAACACCCAATTTAGAAAAAAAATCATCCAAAACRGAGTCCAGGAAGTAAAGTTATTGGCCTTTTAAAATCTGTTATTTTTTAGGGTTTTTTCCGCAGATGGTCGCGAGTTTTTTCTAATTTCTGTAGCACCTGGGGCAGAATTTGCTCAAACAAATTATAGATCTGAGTTCCTCTCACAATTTCATCCAAATTCAAAAAAAATCATTCAAATCGGAGTTACAAAAGTGAAGATGTCGTTGATTTAAAATCAGCCATTTTTGGGGGGTTTTCGTGGCGGCGACAGGATTGCAGAGTCCATAACTTTTCACATGGTGCTCAGATTGCTACCAAATTAGACCCATTGGATAGAGAATTTCCAGAGCTTTCTTTTGGTATAATTTATGTGGTGTTTCCAATGGCTATTCACTCTCAAACCCTTAAGGAAATTCTACAGATGATTGAAGCATTAGCCCAACTACATGACACATTGCATGACTTTGCAGATGGCCTCAAGGATAGTTTTCGTAGTATTCATGATTCCTTAGCTACCATGCAGGAGAGATATCTTATGGTGGACATCAGGGATTAATATAATCAAGAAGTCTATGCTTCGTATGATTTTGAGGCCGATTGTGATGATTGATATATGGATAGTTGTCATTTCTGAGATGACAACCACTTTCATATTTTATTTGATGACTCTACTACACCTTTTCTAGAGAACATCAATGTAACAAAATCAAGAGCCATTTATGTTTACCAGTGTCCATCCTGCATATTCTACAATGATATTATTCCTTCCAAATTCAACTACAACCCTTTCCCACTATGTGGATGGATCTTCTTATTTGGATCCACATGACAGGTGTCAATCTTTGGAGCATCATTTTCAGTTGGTTTTTGGGTTTAGATATCTTTTGCGTGTGAAGTTCACATGAGCACTTGGACATGGGACCCCGGTTTACAATGGAGGTTGGACTACTTCAACATGGTGGCTTTCATTTCTACATGGAACCCTGGTTCTCTAACATACTTCAACACTATAGTCCACACTTATCCATGGAACCCTGGTATATGGTTGTACACACTCATAGCAAGCGTTGAGGACAACGCTTTCATAAGGGGGATGGAATGTTAGGTAGTTAGAGAAGTAGTGGGGGGCCCAGAGGGCCCATAGTGATAATAGTGGAGGCCATTCAATGTAAGGTGGACTAGGTCCACTATAGTATTAAATGAGGCCCACTATGGTAGTTAGATATAATAAATGTAAGAGCACTTCTTAGAAGGTTCCACTTCTAGAAGGTTCCTCCTCTAAAATGTTCATAGGTGGTTGGTAGCACTATATAAAGGGGTTCAAACAATGTAATGAGACAAGAAGAGAATTATTGTACTTAGAGCAATAGCTCAATAGGAGGATGCCCCCTCGAAGAGACAAGTGAACAGGAGAAGATCCGTTCCATAATAGGATCCATTGTATGGTGTTTCCCTACCTCAAAGGTTTTCTTATAATAAAGAGTGTTTCTTATATATTGCTCTGTGGATCTATTGTGTATTCAGTATTTGCAATGATTATATTTGTAGATCTACTCAACATTTTCTGCCAGAAATGACCCCATTATATACGGTTTCTGGTAACATAGCTGAAAAGCTTATGATCATGATGTCACCAATGGCAAAAATTCTAAGAAGCTCCATCAAACATTATGTTACCCTTGCTGAGATAGAATAAGACTATTATCACAGGGTTGCAAGCACAGCATGAGACTACGACTACTGACTCGTATAACTTCATGATAAGCATCTATCAAGGGCTTCATATAAATTCAAGAAAAAGAACAATATGAAGTACTAGTCACAAGTTCACAACCATATAGATACAAGACACAAGTAAAGCATGGGGACAGATTCCACAACCATACTTGCATGTATGATGAGAACTCTTTAAAGTTGATATGCTTGTTGAGGAAGCCAGAAATGAAATTACGATAATGTCCAAAAGTGACCAAAATCGATCAATAGGACTGGGAAGAACAACAATTGACAACGGTAATATGAAGTGCCCTAGAGCATCTCCAAAACAGCCTAAAACCTAGATTAAAGAAAGGAGTAAAGGGGATGAACCCAAAGAGGGGAAAAACCAAAAGGAGGCAAACCCAAACAGTTAAACCCTAGACAGTACAGTAGACAGAAAATCAGAAGAAAGTACTCCAGCAGCAATGCTGCACCAGAAATGTCCTCCGGGGAGTAGCTAGGACTAGAGATGTCAAGGAAAAGCAACATCCTGTCAGCTTAAAAGTCAGAAGAGGAACCATCAGCACTGTCAACCACTGCAACCATCCCAACGCTTAGTTTCTTAACGTGCTTCAGAGAGTGGCAAGGGCTAAGAGATCCCGGTTCTGCTATCCTAGAGAGAGAACTCCTTGCTATATCACTCCAAGCATTCAAGGCCAACAAATCTCTTAGATGGGAGAAACCTGGCATGGGCAACATGCATCTGTTTGCAAGATCTGTGCTGGGAACAAGAAAGAGCAGTATTCCCTGCACACTAAATGCAGGGAAGTAATTTTTTCAATAACTACTAAAAAAACGACCCCCAAAAAACTAAATTTTGAGGGAGCCTAAATTTAAAAGTGCAGGACAGAAATAAGATTGAAAGGCCTGCTGCATAATGTATTTCACAAATAGAATGAACCCATAGCAAAAATTTACCAGAATAAAAATAAGATGGTGCAGTAACTGGCTGGTGGTGAGGGCCTGAAGTTGGTTAGAGAAAAGCGGGTACGTGGCATAGGATTGGCCAAGCACTGGGGAATAAGTTTGATTGAAGTGGGTTCTCAGTTGGAAAAGAGAGGGTGGGATGGTTGATGTGCAGACAGTTAGGGTTAGCATGAGTGGATTGTTTGTGCACATTCCTAAAACTAGAGAAATCAACATAAAATTTTATTTTTAAGCATGTTCTACCAGATGTTATTCAGGAATACAAATCTGAACCAGCACAATGACTCAACAAAACTGGTGAAGGAAATAAATAATTCCTATTATAAATTCTAGCCTAATGCTGAGACAAAACCATACCGATTGTACATACAATACCCTATGATAATAAGACCATATGAAATCTGAATACATACTCATTGGGCCGTACTAATTGAAGTGAAAGATAATCAGACAAGCCAAATCGATCTAAAATTCTAAGAACAAATGGTTCTGGTGGAGCCATTGCAGCACAACACTGTAAGAGAAATAAATCAAGTTCTAAGCTGTCTTCACACCTGCCAATAAAATGGATAAACATCCATTAGAATTTGAAAATTTCTTAAACCTGGCTCATAATGGTCCTTTCAGCCTTAAACATCAAAAGTTACTGTGCAAAACATATATCTCCATTATTTAAAAAAAGGCAACTTTGCGACTCACCAACGAACTGAATGGTAATATTCACAAAGAGAGAAAGTTGAGTGACCATTTCGTCGCCACATGCCTGCACGCACCTGTGCAGAAAACACCTTCAATCGCAGTGGGTGTTCCATCATGAAGGCAGAAAAGCCACAAGGGTGGCAATCCCTCAAAAGTTGCTTGAAAAATTCATGCCAGTTTCCAGAGTAAGATGCTGCCAAATTCCTGTCTTTTAGTTCTGATATATCAAGTTCAGCAGTGTACAGCTCCATAGCTTTATGCAATGATAAAGAAAGCATTCGATGCAAAGGAATGTGGAATGATATGTCTTGTCGACTAACATCATAACTGATCACGGGCCATTCTTCTAATCTAAGTACACCCAAACTTTCTATTTCTACATCTGACCACAGCTCTCCAAGATCTTCATTATTAGCTATACCACTGTTTATCTCACTAACAGCATGAAGATTATCGCTTGCCATTAGCAGTGTTCTTCCTGTTCTATCCTCATCAACCTCAGGCTCAGAATATGATGCAATACGACGCCCACGACGCAAAAGTTCTCTGAGCATGCCTCTACCTGCATTTGTATCTGCATCAGTTCTTGGGGCAGGCTCAACTGAAGTCGGTGAATGCATATTTCTTATTAAACCTCTTCCACCTCTGCCCCTCCAATGCACTGGCTTTCGTATCAAAGAACTGTCAGAAGATTCTGTAGATGTAGACTTTGGTTTTCGTATGTCTTTTGTTAGATCTGCTCCCAGCCAATTATCGATAACTTTTATGCATTCAAAAATAAGCCAACACAAGGCATATGGAACTGGAAATGTGCCACTTATCTGCAAAATACTCATAGATTCAGGGCAAGCCTCTTCCATCTCATGATCCGACCCACTGCTTCTTCCCATCATTCTAACAACTGAACTTTCCTCAGATAACCGACCAATTTTTGCATGTCTAACTACATCTCTATCATCATCAGAATCTTCTTTTTCTGATACAAGTATCTTACTTTTTATCCATTTAACATTATCTACCGAAGCTGCGCCAGTCACATAAAGGGAATGTATGGGAGCCATTTGAAATTCTAAGATAAATGAAGGAAGCCAATGTTCATTTTCCTCCTCCACGTGAATACTTGTCACTCTCTTTTGCGGATCCATACCTTGCATAAAAGCCAACAATTGGATCCATGCTCTTGAGAGATCGGGCCTTTCACGGGCCACGTATTTGGCCACTTCCAAGTGGCTCATCACATACCGTATATCTTCTACCAATCGAATGTAAACTTGATTTGAAATCGGCCCTTTAGTTGCCTGTAAAAACAAGTATCAAGTTATTTATAACAAATTCCAAATAAATCATAGACACTATTAAATTTCTTGAGATGCTACAAGTAAATGGCACCAAAATACCACCCCAAGACATCATTAATGAAACATTTGGCCTCAGAAAAACACCCTGATGTTACATCAATAATAAGTTTCCAGTGTGGACTCTTGCAAAAACTGGAAGAAATATATCTCAAGAACTGGACTCAAATTTTTTCTCTAATTTCTATTTGATCTTGGCCCAGAAGCTTAAACATTAATTCCAAGGGACATTTGGTTAATAGGATGAATCAATGTCGGCTATGCAACCACACTAACAAAAACATACCTAAAAAGCAATGCACCTATCGCTGATATTAGATCTTTTCCTGTTGCAAAGTGTAGTAGATTTAGGAGCTGCTTTTGCACTCCCACTTTGTATTACATTGTTTGTACTCTTTTAGTCCCACTGACCTAGTTTTGTGGTCATTTGTTGTACATTAATAAAATTACTTTATCTTATCACAGGCGGAAACAAACTGTTAATTTTCATATTTCCAACTAACTATTTAGATAAATAATATGAAAATCCCATTCACATCCCATGCATTTCAATGGTCTAGTCCAGTGTTACCAGAACCGGACCAGAACCAGTAAAACCGGCCGGTCCAACCGGGTCACAGACTAGACCAGTTCAAACCGGCCATTCAAACCACCAGTGACTGATTCCATACAGAACCGGTCTTTTTTCTCAAACCAGCCGGTTTCGTACAGTGGCCTTACGGCCAGAAAAGTAAGGGGATTTTCAAAAAAAAATTAAAAATAAAAAAAGGGGCATGCATTGGAAGGTTCTAGAAATGTCTAGAGCCCCTAATAAACCTATAAAAGCAACCCCACCCCCTCTATTTCACTCACACTATATTTGGGTTCTCTTGAGTTTGTGAGCTAAGGGTTTTTGTTGATTTTAGAGAGCTGATTGCAGGGCTGATTTGGAAAGGTTGCTAGGCTGATTTGAAGAGCTGATTGTTGGGCTCATTTGGAAAGTTCTTTTGTTGAGTTTCTTGGACCAGATTTGGGGCATATTTGGAGCTGATTGTTGGGCTCATTTGAAGCCTCTAGCCTAGACTCTAGAGTTATTTTTGGACTTTATAGGCCATTTAGAGCCTTTTTGATGATGTATTTTGATTCAGACATTCATATGACTATGGAGTGCACTTACTCTTAGTGCTATTTTGGTTTTATACACTGTTACTTGTTATATATATATATGAGAAACTTTGCAAATTTGTGTATAATGGTTTGGATTCACATGGATGCACATGATATGTAGTTTTTTTTCAAAATTTGAATATTTTATGTATTTTTCGTGACTGGTTTTTTGATCCAGTTTTTTTCCGGTTCCGGTTCGATTCCAGTTTTTCGGGTCAACTGGTTCAACCATAGTCAACGGGTTCGG
>SNQJ01S0096462.1:12986-35987 GCA_010110895.2 Picea sitchensis | reverse complement strand
ATCAGCTTGCAGCAATTGGAGTTGCAGTGGATGAAGATGACCTTGTACAAACACCAGTAGATGGTCTTCCTGATTCATGGGAGACATTTCTCTCATCGGTGAATGGAAGAGAAGTTCAACCCAACTTCGAGAGATTATGGCATGATTGCCTGGAAGAAGAGGGTAGACTTAAAAGCATAAATGAACCCTCAACAGTGAAAGACCATGCTCTTTCAGTCAAAGCCAAGAAATGGAAGAAGTTTCCTCAACACAAAGGCAAAGGTAAGAAACCCCAAGGTAAGCACTCTCATTTTCACTTCCATTTATCTAAAGTAAGATGCTTTAACTATAAAAGGATAGGTCGTTATGCAAAAGACTGTAGGAACCCTCCTTCACACCAAAAACAGAGAGGCAGGTTCCATGCTTCAGTTGCAACTGAGGAAGAAGAGTCTCAAAGAAGAAGAACCAGAGTTGCTACTAAAGAACAAGAACAACGCAGAGAAAGATATCTTATTTCGGCCCTCTCCGGTACTATCACCAAATCGGAAGAAGTTTGGTTAGTGGACAGCGGGGCCTCCAAACATATGATAGGCATCAAACAGAACCTTGTGAACTATCGGGATAAGAAGTTCAATGTGAAGGTAGAATTGGGTGATGATGGAACCTATGCCATCAAAGGATTTGGATCAGCATCTTTTCAGCTTCAGTCAGGTAATGTATTTCATATCTTATCTCAATTGCAGTTCTAGATAGTAAAGGGTACTCAGTAACCTTCTCCAAAGGAAAGACTCTTATGTGGCCCTCAAATGAAAGTATGAGCTCAGCTATGACAATCGGAGCTCAAGAAGGTGGACTTTACAAAGTCACTGGTCAAGTTATTCAAGCATTAGCTCATGATATGATCAACCCCTGCGAACTATGGCACAGAAGGTTTGGACATCTAAATTATAATGCTCTCCCAGGTTTGCAAAAGATGGTAACAGGTATGCCAGTTTTTTCTTTTGAGCATGATAGTATTTGTAGAGGTTGTGCTCTTGGTAAAAATACAAAGAAAGGTTACCCTCACAGTAACAGAAAAACTAATGGTATACTAAATCTTATTCATTCTGATCTTTGCGGACCTATGACTGCTCCGTCCATGAATGGTTGTCTTTATTATATCATTTTTATTGATGATTGTTCTCGTAAAACTTGGATTTATATTTTGAAAACTAAAGATGAATCTTTCAGTAAATTTCAAGATTTTAAGAATCTTGTTGAGAATCAGACAGGTAAACACATCCGTGTTTTCAGAACAAACAATGGAAAAGAATTTGACTCCCACAAGTATGATGATCTCTGCCGGACTTCCGAGATTAAGAGGGAGTTGACGGTGCCTTATAATCCTCAACATAATGGKGTTGCAGAAAGAAAGAACGAGACAATTTGTGAAGCAAACAGAGCCATGATGTATGATCAGAATCTTTCATTGTCTCTTTGGGCCGAARTTGCAAGCACTGCAGTCTATATTCAGAACAGGTGTCCTCATAAAGCCCTAGAAGAGAAAACGCCAGAAGAAGTCTTCATCGGTAAGAAGCCTTTAGTTGACCACTTGAGAATCTTTGGTAGTCGTGTCTACATTCATGTACCAAAAGAAAAGAGGACTAAGTTAGAGCCCTCTGGAAAGAAATGCACTTTTGTGGGATACAGTGAGACCTCAAAAGCATATAGAATCTATGTACCAGAGAAAAAGTTCATAGAGGTCAATAGAGATGTGACCATCCATGAGGAAGCAGCTTTTCGTCATTCCAGAGAACTTCCATGTGATACAAAGGAGCAAGAAGCTCCATCTCCAGAAACTTCAGACTCACCACTTTCGGATGAACAAAGGGAGGAGGCCAAAGAACCTTCGGTGGATCCCATAAGGGATTCTGTTGAGTTTCCCCTAGAGAAACCTCTTGTTAAAAGGAAGCCAGCTTGGTGCCATGAAATTTTAAAAGAAGCAGAAAAGCATGCAGCACCTAATGATACCTTCAGAGAAAGCAAGAAACCAGATAAATACTCAGGTTTGATAGCTCAGTTGAATCTTGTGATTGACTCAGAACCTTCCACTTTTGAAGAGGTTGTCAAACATAAAGTGTGGAAGGATGCCATGATAGAAGAGTACGAGTCAATATTGAAGAATGATGTATGGGAAGTGTTCCCAAGACCTCAAGGCAAATCAGTAGTAACCTCTAAATGGCTTTACAAAATAAAGCATGCAACAGATGGCAGTGTTGAAAAATTCAAAGCTAGATTTGTGGCTCGTGGCTTCTCTCAGAAAGAAGGAATTGATTATGACAAGATCTTTGCTCCCGTTGCCAGGTATACCTCTATCAGAATTATCATCTCTCTTGCTTCAGTTTTTGATTGAAAACTTCACCAAATGGATGTTAAGACTGCTTTTCTTAATGGTGAAGTTGAGCAAGAGGTTTATATCAAGCAACCTGAGGGTTTCGTGATCCATGGGAAAGAATCTCATGTCTGCAAACTCAAGAAAGCCTTGTATGGATTGAAACAAGCTCTGAAAGCTTGATATGGAAGAATTGACAGTTTTCTTCAGAGTCTTGGGTTCTCCAAGAGTATAGCAAATCCTAATCTTTATATAAATATTGTGAAGAATCATCCTGCTATCTTGGTTTTATATGTGGATGATTTGTTCCTTGCTGGAGAGGAACATCTGATAGCTCATCAGACTAAGAGGGAGTTATCAGCAGAATTTGAAATGAAGGACTTGGGTCTTATGCATTACTTTCTTGGCTTAGAGGTGTGGCAGAAACCTGGTGAGATCTTTCTCTAACAAAGCAAGTATGCAGTTGATGTGCTTCGCAGATTTGGGATGCTAGACTGTAAGTCCATGACCACACCTATGATTTCTAACATGAAGAAGTTACATGATCAAGCTACAAGTTCAGATCCAGAAGACCCTACCATATATCGTCAGATTATTGGGTCCTTGATGTATCTAATACCAGTGTTACAAGAACCGAACCGGAACCGGTAAAACCGGTCGGTCCAACCGGTTCTAAGCCCCCACCGCGGTCTGAACCGCCCCATCAAACCGCCCTTGACCGGTTCCGTAAGGAACCGGTTTTTTTGCCTAGACCGGCCGGTTCCATGAAGATGACCCGTCGCCGGAAAAGGTAGGGGGAATTTAGAATTTTTTTTAAATTTAGGGTTGGGATTCACATTTTTTTTTAATTTTTGGGTTTTTTTAAAAAACTTTGCAAATTTGTGTATAATGGTTTGGATTCACATGGGATGCACATGAATATATATTTGTTTTTCAAAATTTGAATATTTTATGTATTTTTAGTGACCGGTTTTTTGATCCGGTTTTTTCCCGGTTCCGGTTCGGTTCCAGTTTTTGGGGTCCACCAGTTCAATGACCGGTCCGGTTCTGGTAACTTTGTCTAGTACATACCAGACCGGACATTTGTTACACAGTAAATGCCTTCAGCCAGTTCATGTGTGAACCAAAACATATTCATATGGTTGTTGTTAAGCATATTCTCAGATATGTCCAAGGGACTATAGCCTATGGGCTCAAATACACTTCCAGTGGAGGTGTAATGCTCCATGGCTATACAGATTCAGATTAGATGGGCAGTATAGTGGACAGTGGACCGGAAGAGTACTTTCGGATATTGTTTCAGTTTGGGTTCAGCTATGATCTTCTGGTCCAACAAGAAGTAGGGCTCCATAGCCCAAAGCACTGCAGAGGCAGAATACATTGTTGCAAGTGTTTCTAATAGAAAAACAGTATGGCTCAGAAAGTTACTCTCAGATTTGTTCAGTGTTGAGCTGGAACCCACAGTAATTCACTATGATAACCAGAGTTGTATTAAGCTCTCTGAGAATCATGTGTTTCATGATAGATCGAAACACATTGAGATGAGATATCACTATGTTCGGGCAAGGTGCAGAAGAACATTCTTGATATTCAGTATGTTCCGAAGGCGGAACAAACTACAAATATTTTGACCAAGCCTTTGTCGTTGACAAAGTTTGTGTACTTTCGAGACAAGCTTGGTGTTGCTGAGAATGTGTCTCTTGATGAGAGGGAGTGTTAAAATTAAGCAGCTAGAAGAGCCATTCTTCGGGAGGATGGCATAAGACCCTCACTAACATCTAGGGCCCCCAGTACACTCCTGGGGTTCTTGGTCTAGGACCAAGCACTTAGAGTCATGGCAAAAGACCCTAGTGAGGGCCCCCAGTGTATTGTTGGGGTTCTTGGTCAAGGACCAAGCAGTTTGATGATGTAAGTCCCTAGATGTGTTCTAGGGCCCCTGGATATGTTCCGGGGAGTCCTTGCTCGGTTCTTGGATTGATCCTTGGTTGTGTACCTTGGTGGATAAAAACCTAGTGGTGATCTAGGGCCCCAGATGTGTTCTAAGGTACCCTGGTTAAGTACCAAGACGAGATGATGTGTGATCTTCTTCTCCCGGGATGGTCCATGAGACCTAGGAGCAGTTAAGAMGAAGGACATGATCACATCAGTGACCTTCCTCTTATGTTGGGGTGACAAAAGCTTATAATTTATCATGAGACCCTTGTGGACATTTTGCCATTGAAGAAGACCCGACTTTGTCTTGTTGCATCCCCTTGCTTGAGCCACGTCCTTCTTAATGTTTATGTGGTATTGGTCTTTTCTAGTCACCTTGACTTGTTGACTTTCTAATTAATATTTTTATGATTAAAATATTAATTATTTTTAACTTGTTTTATTATTGGGTTTTAATTTAACTCTAAAGTTAGGGTTAGCTTAATTAACCCTAACCCCTACCTAAACTATAAAAAGGAACCTCACCCCCCTCACTCTTACACACAATTCATTCTTCCTCCTTTAGCTCACTTGGTCTGATTTTTGCTGCGACGCTCCTTGCTTCAGTTTGGTCGTTGTGGTGCCGCCTCCTTGGGTTTTCTCTCTCTTGTTGGTTTGGAGTTTCTTGTGCTGGTGTAGGGTATGGCTACCCTGGATCTGGTCTCCTCTTGTTGTTTAAGGTGGTGCGGCCCTCTCCTCTTGCTGTTACATGTGTCGCGGCCTCCTCCTCTCTCTTTTCCAGCTTGCCGCATCTTGCTTGTTGTGTTGATCCTCCCTTAGGCTACCACTGGTGCCTCCTTAGGCTGTCGCTAGTGCCTCTTGTGTGTTGTTGTTGTCACCTGGTTATTTACAGCCTTTAGGGCCTCATAAGACAGCCCTAAGACTGCTACCTTAGGCTGCCTATTTGTTGTAGCAATTCTATATAATTTGGACAGTTTTTGTGTGAGTTGTTAGGAGTTTCTTTCAGCCTCTAATTTGGTCATTGAGGTTTTTGTATCAGCCCTATACTTGATGTTTAGTATGCTAATTGGTTTTTGAGATCTACCTAGTTCCTCTTGGAAAAATCTGTCCACAAGATCATGATGAAGATCTACCCTTAAGGGTTTGATCCATGTCCATTATAGCTTTTTATGAGCATACAGAAAAAAGGACAACAACACTTCTGGTATATATGTTCTTTGTTTCTGGCTAAGGTAATGTTCAGATTTTGTTTTTGCTAATGATCACATATGTTCTCTGTTCAAGTTAATATTCAAAATTGTTTCTTTTGTTCATGTTCAGAAATAGTTAAGAATTGTTTTCTTTAGTAATGTTCAGATCCATTATTTTTGTCTTTGGTTTACATCAGAAATTTTGACTTGATTGTTGATCTATATCTATTGTAGTAAATAAAATTAAGAGAATATTTGTGTTCTAGTTAACCCTTGAATTTCTAACACAGGGAATCCTTGCTCGATGCTTGGATTGATCCTTTGGTTGTGTACCTTGGTGGATAAGAACCTAATTGTGATCTAGGGCCCCCAGATGTGTTCTGGGGTATCCTGGTCTGGGATGTTGATGATTGCAGCGTCGTGAGACATCCTCCAGGATACGTTCTCCTTTGTGACTGAGTTGAGTCGACCTGTGAGAGAGCCCAGTGTTGGGCATACCCACGTGATGGGGCATCGTTCTCCTCTGTGTGAGAGTTGAGTCGTTCCCAATGGATGGGGCATTGTTCTCCTCTGGAGAGTTGAGTCATCCCCCAGTGGTTGGGTGTGCCCATGTGATGGGTGTATCATTCTCCTATGTGTGAGAGATGAGACGATGTGGTACTCCAGATGATTCTGTTGAGTATGACGTCCCTGTGGCTGAGCACAAGTGGACGTGTCCCTAGTGGCTGAGCACTAGTGGACGTGTGGATCCCTTGCTATATTGTCTAAGTGTAAGATTTACCTGTAACCCTAATTGCGATGTAAAGGGTACAGGTCAACCCCACCATATGCGAAAGATAATTAAGGATTATTGTAATAATAATTATATTTCTGAGTTACTGAGGTCGGCCCTGTTGTGCCAACAGACACACTTATTGTTGTGTCTGGTCCAGTATAAATAAAGGTGATTTCCCCATTGAGGAAACACACTTGTCACTTGTCATTTGGAAATTTAAGACCTACACTTAAGGCTGAAGTGCGCACCTCTCTTGGACGCAAGTTTGAAGGTTGTAGAAACATCGTCTTGTGTGCATTAGGGTTTTATGGTTCGGGATCTTCTCTTGAGAATATAGCAAAGGATTGTTGGGTTTTCTTCCCTTGAGTAGAAGGGTTTCCCGCGATATTTCTTGTGTTCTTGTGCATGGTATTTCTTCTTGTGATCTTGGTTATTGTAGCAATTGTGAATGGTGTAGTTGCATTTGTTTATGGTTCAAGTAAATGCTAAAATTGAAATAAACCTCATGCTCGAGCCTAGCATAGTGAAAATTCAACATGGTATCAAAGCATAGGTGTTGAAGAAGCCATTGCACAAGCCTACAAAGCTAGCCGTCCTCTTTTCTGAAATCCGTACGGCCCTCCTAGCGTTTCCAGAAAACCGTACAGCCCTCTCCTTTTTGGGTGTTCCAGCACTTAATACTGCAACGTTTTTGGGCTAAAACTTGCATAGGGGTGTACGGCCTCCCTCGGCGCACCTCCAGCAACTCTCAGATTGCAATTCCAAGAATTTTGGATTTTTGACCCTAGGGTTTTGCAATTTTCTGCAGAAATCTCAGTTTTAGGGTTTCTGCAGCTCATTGAAGGAGTTTTTCAGCTCACTAGTGTTCTTCTGACTTTCAAGGCTTATTGTTGGCAGTCATAAGCCCAACGAAACCTAAGATTGCTAGCCTAGCCTAGCCGTTAGGTTTCCTAACCCAGTTGGTAAGGGTTTGTGAAGAATCTGAAAATATGATGAACAGAACCTTGGTGGAAGATAGGATTGATGGATCAAGCAACTTTAGTTCCTGGAAATCAAGACTTCTGATCACCCTTGAAGAAGAAGACCTATTGAGTGTGATACAAAAGGCTTTACCAGAGACAACTACCGATGAAGAGAAGGAAGGAAGATGACATCAAGGCAAGGAAGATAATCATCTACTCAGTAAGAGAACATCTCCTACCTCGTATTTCCAACCTAAAGGCAGCTTATGAAATGTATGAAGCATTGAAGAATATGTTTGAGAGTAACAACACCCTCAGAACTCTTACATTGAAGGACCAACTTCAAAATATCAAGATGACAAAAGGTGACATCGTTGTTATCTTCTCCATGAAGATGTCAGAGATCAGAGATCAGCTAGGTGGCATTGGAGAAATCATATCAGACAGAGAACTTGTCTTGACCACTCTCAATGCTCTTCCAAAACATTGGGAACCATTTCTTCAAAGTATCAATGGTAGAGAACAACTACCTACTTTTGATCATCTATGGACAAACTGTACCTAGGAAGAAATTAGACTTATAGCTAGAGGAGTGGAAGACTCCCCTAATGGTGATAATCATGCTCTTGCACTTCATACAAAGAAAGGAGAAAGAAATAAAAGAAACTTCAATCAAACATTCAAAGACGAGAAGACTTCATCAGCTTCAGGTTATGATCAGAGAAAAGACAAGTCAAAGATCCAGTGCTTCAGATGTGATAAGTATGGACACTTTGTGAGAAATTGTCCTACCAAGAAGAGAGGAAGACAATATGCTTCCACTGCTGACATGGATCCAGACCCACCTCAGAGAGATGAAGGCATGAGAGATGAGGATTTCTTCCTCTTTCTCAGGAGGACCAAATAAAAAATTGAGCATGACTATAGACTAGGGTAAGTTTTGTACTACATTTCTTATTTGATTTAATCATTAACCTATAGTTGCTTGCATTCTGATAATGAAGGGTATTATCCCTGGTGTGGGAGTCCTCTTGACTTGGACCATTATCCCTGGTACGGGAGTCCAAATTTTCTTGGTTGATTATTATCCTAGTACGAGAGGCCAGGAAAGTACTATAGAGTCAGTAGAGGACCTGAGAAGACATGAGATGTCTCCAGGTTAGCAACACAGAAAGAAGGAAGATGTCTATCCTTCAGACTTCAGAAGGAATCACTTGACTCAGAGGGAGTCAAAATAGAGAAGGAAGAGACAATACCTTCTCCCCCATCAGCAGTTCAAAGGGAGACAACCATTGTTTCAGTTGATCCAATTGTTTCAGTTGATCTAGTTGCTCCAGTTGATATCCCCAAAGACACTGTAGTAGACCATAAAAGTCCTGCCTGGGCTCGACAAACTCTGCAGGAGGCAGAGGGACATGCAGCTCCTCGAGGCACATTCCAAAAGAGCAAGAGACCACAGAGATTTTCGAGCTATGTTTCAGCCATGAGCCTCATCATTGATACCGAGCCTTCTTGTCATGGAGAAGCAGCAGGTCAACAGGTATGGCAAGATGCCATGACAGAGGAATATCAGTCCATCATGAAGAATGATGTGTGGGATATTGTTCCGAGACCAAAACGGAAGTCTATAAGTGACTTCCAAGTGGATCTATAAGATCAAGCATGCAGCTGATGGAACTGTCGAGAAGTACAATGCGAGATTTGTGGCCAGAGGATTCTCACAGGTGGAGGTAATTGATTATGAGGAGACATTTGCTCCAATAGCCCGATACACTTCCATCCGTACTATCATCGCACTAATTGCATCCATGGGTTGGAAACTACATCAAGATGGATGTAAAGACAACCTTTCTCAATGGTGAGATTGAGGAAGAAGTTTACATCGAGCAGCCAGAGGGATTCGTGATACATGACGAGAAATCTCATATGTGCATGATGAAGAAAGCCATGTATGGACTAAAGCAGGCACCTCGTGCTTGGTACGAGAAGATGGATGGATTCCTGATGAGTTTGGGCTTCAGCAAAAGTGTTGTTGATCCAAACCTAGATTTTCACATTGTTGGTGACGAGTGCATGATCTTGGTCTTGTACGTTGATGACTTATTCCTCACCGGTTCAAAAAGACTTATTGTTGAATGCAAGCGAGCATTGACTTCTGAATTCGAGATGAAGGATCTGGGTATGATGCACTACTTCTTAGGACTAGAAGTATGGTAGAGGACTGATGAGATTTTCCTGAGTCAAGGAAAATATACAGTGGAGATATTGAAAAAGTTCGATGACAGACTGCAAATCCATGCCTACACCGATGGTGATGGATTTGAAGAAAATGAACGAGGCTTCTACTGATTCAGGCGAGATGATCCACATATATACCGACAGCTCATTGGATCTTTCATGTATCTAGTTAACACCAGACCCGATATATGCTATGGAGTAAACGTACTCAGTCAGTTCATGAGTCGACCGAGACAGACTCACTGGATAGCAGCAAAGCATGTATTGAGATATCTCCGCGGCATAGTTGGATATGGCCTAAGATATGCCTTGAGTGTAGACATGAGATTGCAGGGATATGTCGATGCAAATTGGGCAGGGAGCGTAGTGGACTGGAAGAGCACATTTGGTTGTTGTTTTACCTTGGGGTCTGCCATGGTTTCCTGGTGCAGCAGGAAACAGAGCTCTGTGGCTTTGAGTACCGCAAAAGCAGAGTATATAGCGTTGAGTGTGACTGTCTGCGAAGCAGTGTGGCTTCGCAAGCTCCTTACAGATTTATTTGATCATGAGATGGATTCTACCATTATTCATTGTGATAACCAGAGTTGTGTGAAGCTCTTTGAGAATCATGTGTTTCACAATAAATCGAAACACATTGAGATAAAATACCATTATATCAGAGACATGGTGTAGAGGAAAGCAGTACACGTGCAATACCTTCCTACACATGAGAAGATTGCAGATATCTTCACCAAACCACTTGCTAGGACGAAGTTCGAGTACTTCCGTGAGAGACTTGGCCTGGTGGAGAATGCCTCCCTAGCTGAGAGGGAGTGTTGATGATTGCAGCGTCGTGAGACATCCTCCAGGATACGTTCTCCTCTGTGACTGAGTTGAGTCGACCTATGAGAGAGCCCAGTGTTGGGCATACCCACGTGATGGGGCATCGTTCTCCTCTGTGTGAGAGTTGAGTCGTCTCCCAATGGATGGGGCATCATTCTCCTCTGGAGAGTTGAGTCGTCCCCCAGTGGTTGGGTGTGCCCATGTGATGGGTGTATCGTTCTCCTATGTGTGAGAGATGAGACGATGTGGTAATCCAAATGATTCTGTTGAGTATGACGTCCCTATGGCTGAGCACAAGTGGACGTGTGGATCCCTTGCTATATTGTCTAAGTGTAAGATTTACCTGTAACCCTAATTGTGATGTAAAGGGTACAGGTCAGCCCCACCATATGCGAAAGATAATTAAGGATTATTGTAATAATAATTATATTTCTGAGTTATTGAGGTCGGCCATGTTGTGCCAACAGACACACCTATTGCTGTGTCTGGTCCAGTATAAATAAAGGTGATTTCCCCATTGAGGAAACACACTTGTCACTTGTCATTTGGAAATTTCAAACCTACACTTAAGGCTAAAGTGTGCACCTCTCTTGGGCGCAAGTTTCAAGGTTGTAGAAGCACCCTCTTGTGTGCATTAGGGTTTTATGGTTGGGGGATCTTCTCTTCAGAATATAGCAAAGGATTGTTGGGTTTTCTTCCCTTGAGTAGAAGGGTTTCCTAGGATATTTCTTGTGTTCTTGTGCATGGTACTTCTTCTTGTGATCTTGGTTATTGCAGCAATTGTGAACGGTGTAGATGCATTTGTTTATGGTTCAAGTAAATGCTAAAATTGAAATAAACCTCATGCTTGTGTCTAGCATAGTGAAAATTCAACATGGGACCAGGCAGTTTCTTGGTTAAGTACCAAGCCGAGATGAATAGTGACCTTCTTCTCTCTCGGGATGGTCCATGTGACCTAAGAGCAGTTAAGAAGGGCATGATCACATCATTGACCATCCTCGTATGCTGGGATGATAAAAGCTTATAAGTTATATCATGAAATTCATGTGGACAAAATTGCCATTAAAGAAGGACTTAACCTTTGACCTTGTCTTATTGTTCATTAATGAAACCCCTTGCTTGAGTGATGTCCCCCCCCTAATTGTTGATTGGGTGTTTGCTTCTTCCTAAAGAAAGCTGGCCGCCTTGATCTTGAAACTCCTCTCTTCGACTTGTTTTATTTCTTGTTAACTTTTCTGATTTGACATATAATATTTTATATTGTAAAATATTATTTGTTTAATTATTAGGCATTAAACCTAAACCTAAAGTTATGAAAAAGGACTAATGTGCTAGCCCTAACCTACCTACCTAAAACTATAAAAGAGTAACCTCTTCCTCAGTCATTACACACACACACTCTCTTAACCGAGTTTTGGACTGAGGTATTTCTGCGGCTCTTCTTGTTCAGTTTGCTAAGTGGCTGTTACAGCCACCGTGGGCTTACCCTCTCCAGCCTTATGGCTGCCGCTGACCCTAAGGGTCTTTCCCAGCCAGCCGTAGGTTTCTTTTGGTTGCTGATTGAAGTTCTGGTACCATCTTAGTGTGCCGCCATTGCTGTCTTGTTTGTGCTGCTTTGCTGCCTCAATGTCGCCACCTCAACCTTCTGTTGGTGCCACCTTTGATTGCTGCCTCTCCTTGTCTGCAAGTAGCCCTAGTAAGGGTTTGTTAGGGCTACCCTGGAATTGCTGATGTTTCTGCCTTTGCTGTAGCAGTTTTTTTGCTTCCTGGGCTGAAATTATTAAGGCTGTTTGTGGCCTCTTTTCAGCCACTAGGCTGGACAGTGGTGTCCTGCTTTTAGCCCTATTACTTGATGTTGGCTGGCCCTCTTGATTCTCAGCCAGCTGGTTAGTTTTCTGGTCTACTACCCTAAAAGTTCTTCTTGGCAAATTGTCCTAATGATCATGATGAGATCTACCCTGAGGGTTTGATCCATGATCGCTTAAAGCTTTTTCTGAGTATACATCAAAGAGGATAACAGCAGCATATCAGGTAATTTTGTTCCTTGTTTCAGCTAAGGTAATAGTTAAGTAAATGTTCTGTTATTTACTGTTTTATGCTATCAGAAATTTAATGTTTTGCTGATCCTAAATTATAGTAGTTAATGTTTGGAAAGTTAAAGAAAATATTTCTGTTTTAGCTAGCTACTATTTTTGCCCTTAAATTCTAACAGGACCTGTGGTAGCTGTTTGTTTTGATGGGACATGGAGGCTAGCACCCTAGAAAAGGAAACCTCTAAAATATAAGGGGAGAATCTTCAATGAATTTCAAAGAGCAAAAGCAGCATATAGAAGCATATGAACCAATGGAACTTCACTTCTATTCCTTCACATCTATTTTGTACAGTCTAAACAATAAAATATCTCCACAGTAACTCAGTGGCTGTGATCTTATAACACAGTGCCAAGTTCGCAGAAAAGGGATGTAGAGAAATTGTGCAATAGTAATAACATCTACAACTGGAAACAACATGCTGATGTGGCCTGATATTGAAAAATGGATGTCCCTGGGTTAGTGTTTGAAACTTTAAAATTGGCTGCCAAATTTTTCAAATGAAAAATAATTATAAGAATTTAAAAGACCTAACCCTGATATTTAAACTAAAATTACAACCCATGTTCTCAAACATCAGTTTTTTAATTACACTATATCAAACCAGTCTGTGAATCACATAAGCTCAGACATGACTATATTTTAAAATGGCAGCAAGGTATTGTTCTCACAGAATTTTATGCCCGAGGATATATCATTAACATGGCAGCAGAAAAATACACTAAACTAAGGAGAGAGTGAAAATAACATGAAATAAGTAGACAACACATTACCAGAAGCCGTCCATCTTCTCCAGCACAAGAGACAAAAAGCTGTTTCAGATTTCCAAGTAACATGTCCAAAAGATTTACTTCAGTTACAAGTCTTGGTGTTAGAGTTGGCACTGTGAAAATCTGCACAGAAAAATTGCTTAAAATGGGATAATCACTAGACTTTGCATTGGCATTATTCCCGTCAGCACCCTCTCGTATGACTGCAGACATAAGCATCGGATAATGCCTAATAAAAGCCTTTGCAAATTCATACTTAAAATTTGGCTCTCCCAATAGCTTGAAAAGCAACTCGTGAAGCTCTGCCACTACTTTCTTATGCAAAAACTGTTCAGTCCTTAGCAGAATATCCAGCAAACCATACTGGGAAGAACACATCAATGTTGCAATAAAATTCAGTAGACTCTCACTGCATTCACAAAAACTAAGCAGCATTTCTACAATTACAGAAGTTGTCTTGTAAGCAACCTTTTCCTCTACTAATTGTGCATCCCTTTTCTTTGGCTTGCCTTCGGCCACTCTTTCTGCAGCTAGTAGACGCTCTTTCCATTCAACTAGAAGGGCCCCCAATACAGGCTCTGCGAACTTTGCATATTTTGGTGGGAGGGGCTGCACCTGGCCTGGACCTCTATGTCTGGAACAAAAACCTTCTGATTTCCATGCTGTTTCGTCTCCACAATCACAACAACCACCACCTGTGTGAATCATGGAGTAATCGTGGTTGACATGGTTGCCAGCTTTGAAACAAGGAACACAAATAGCACATGTAGGATCGTGCTCACATGTCCGGCACCTATATGCAATGTCATTGCTTCCCCAAACTGCCCCACAGACACCTTGAGTACCAGCGGTCTGCGTCCTGAGTTCATCAAGAACTGCCTGAGGCTCCTCAAACATTAACCATTGTACCCATTTAATGCTTTCACGAAATTGATTTTTAATTTTAGATGAAGATGTTACTCCATTTACTTCGTCAACACCAGGTAAAAGAGCAGAAACAACTGATTGTAGCTTTGACCTATTATGTTTAATATAGGCCACCAATCCTGACTGCAGCTGCTCTAAATTCTCATTAGGTACACCACACTTCATAAGCCTCTGCCAAAATACATATAATTAAGAGTGAGAAAATATATGGTAATAGATCCTGTCAAAGCAATGAACAATAGGCAATTCACAGCATCAACAAGCAATATTATATCCCTCAACTTAATATTCATTCAAAGTTTAACCATTTAAAAACTAAGCTGTTTGACACAGACTTGTAGAATATAACTAAATTTTGCAAGTGTTCTTGATTAAGTAAAGAGAGTTGATGAATTTGCAATGTGAGTTTGGTGTCTCAGCATGGGCCTAAGTGTCCTAGGAATGCTGATGGACACATAAAACTACCCAGATCAGCCTTATTTGTTTTATAGCCTAAGTCTAACTTAGGAATTCAGCAAAAAATCAGTTTTGAGTGGATTGTGGGGCCAAATCTAGTGGGGCGCATGGCTTAGTGGAGTGTGGGGTCCAGCCAAGGAGGGGCACCTCAATCTGAGCCATTGAAGGCATAGGCATGGCTAGGCACACATCTCAAGACAGAAAGGTGGTTGAAGGAAGGATAAAGAGAGGAGCTGAGGGTAGAGGACACACACACACTCATTTGGTGAGCAAGTGAGTAGAAGAGGGCACATACGGCTGAGGAAGAGGGCGACTTGCTGAGTGAGAAAAGCAGCCAGCTGAGGGGCGATTTCTGGGCATCTTAGGCAGCTTGCAGAGGCCGAATTTTAGCAGCAAAGAGGCCATACCTGCTGGAGTGTATTGGGCCGTACCAGGCCGTACTTTCAGCAAGGAAAGAGGTCGATTCTGAGCACGCCGTACAACAGCCAACAGAGGCAGAAATTCTCAGGCCGTACAGCAACCAACAGAAGGCGAATTCAGCATGCCATACAGCAGAGTTAGAAGAGTAAACTGTTGGGCCCTACAGCAGAAGTTAGAAGCCAAATTTGTTGGGTCTTACAGCTGAGTTTATCTGGGCCATACAGCAGAAGTTAGAAGCCAAATTTGCTGGGTCGTACAACTGAGTTTAGCTGGGCTGTACAGCTAATTGTGAGGGCAGACTTGCTGTAAGATTTGCTGAATATTTCTGTTGCTGTAATATTCCTCTGAAGCCCAAAATAGAAGCCCCTCTTTGTTGGTTTTCCCCACACTGGGTTTTTCAGAGTATTTTTGGTGTTGTCCATTTTTGTGTTTGATCTTTGTGTATGCTTCTGCTATTTATTTCTGGTTTAATAACTCAGTTGTAGGTTACATGCATAATTTCTGAATTTATATTGGCAAGTAAAAAAATTTGGGTTAATTAAATTATAGGCAATAATCTCATGACCTGAGTTATAGGAAATTAACATGGTATCAGAGCTCAGCCTCTGAGTATAGAAGGAGCCAAGTTATTTGCTGTGCAGACCAGGGTGTGAATCAGCAAGGGGACATGTTACCAGAAAGTGTGTGGAGTTAGAGCAACCGACTTAAATGGCAAGTGCAGGCTTGAGGTTTGAAGACAGGCTAGAGGACACCTCAAACTTCAGTCCATGGAGGGAGCGAATGGGTTCGTTGTTGAAGGAGAATGGATTGTGGGAGTTTGTCGAAGGAAAGGCGGTACTTCCAGCTGATCCGGCACAGCAAGCAGCCCATCTCAAGAAGGATGTGAAAACAAGGAGGATAATTGTTGATGGAGTCAAGGACCACATCATTCCTCATATGTCTAGCAAGAAAACAGCTAAGGATATGTGGGAGGCCCTAGTAAAGTTGTACCAGTCTGCTAACCAAAGCAGGAAGATGTTGCTCAGAGAGAAGTTGAGAAGCACGAAGATGCCCAAGGGAGAGTCAATAGTTAATCAAAGATGAACTGGCAGTTGTTGGGGAGGCCTTGGACGAGACTGAGCTGGTGAGGACAACCTTGAATGGCTTCACCAAGCAATGGGAAGTGATTGTCCAAGGCGTGGTGGCTCGGGAGAAACTCCCTGATTGGGAGAGGTTATGGGATGACTTCACCCAGGAGGAGTTGCGAGTTGATGCCTCTCAAGCTAGCCAGCCAAAGAGTAAAGAGGAGGAGGAGGATGTGGCTCTTCATGCGAAGAAGAGCAGTGGAGGAGGTTCCAGGGACATGGAAAAAGTGAAATGCTTTGCATGTCACAAGACTGGCCACTATGCAAGCCAGTGTTCCAAGAAGAAGAAGAAGGAGGCACAGGTAGCAACATCAACATCTATTGAGATAGATGAGTTTGCGGAGAAATTCAAGAAGGAATTTTCTCTAGTTGCCTCTCTTTCGAGCAGCAGTTTTGCGGAGTTGGAGAACATTGGGGCATGGATCATGGACAGTGGATCATCTCGCCATATGACGTAAACGAGGTCGATGTTCCTTAGTGATTCAGAGACCGGCTCAGATTTGTATGTGAGGAGTGGGGCTAGCACCATGCATACAATGAAGGGGGTTGGATGTGTCAAATTCTCTGGAGGTGGCAGGGGTGTTATTTGTTCCATAGCTGAAGGTTAATTTGCTCTCTGTATCAACTCTGGAGGATATGGGGTATGCAGTTATGTTCGAGGATGGACAAGTAGTCATACGGTCAGAGGGAGCAAATACCCAAGATGCAGCAATAAGGCTTGGAATCAGGGAGGGTATGATGTACAGGGTGTTGGGACAGCCTGCAGTGGGGTCCAACGGGATCTTGGATCAAATATCAGTGTCAGAGACTGAGTCTAGTGGATGAGTGGCTTCATCCAAGACTACCAAGTCTATCAGTTGGTATGACGTGACATTGATGGATGAGAAGAACAGATTATCATATTAGAGTGCAGTGAAGGTAGCAGGAGGGTCTTCCAATTCAAAGGGAGCAGCTATTGCAGCAGCAGAAGATTTGATGGGGTCAGTGATTGATTTAGGTGGAGACACCTTCCTCGCTAAGAGGGCGTGTTAGTTTTGTAGCTCGATAGGTGTCTCAGCATCGGCCTAAGTGTCCTAGGCACACATTAAACTACCCAAATCAGCCTTATTTGTCTTGGCCTAAGTCTAACTTAGGAATTCAGCAAAATTCAGTTTTGAGTTGATTGTGGGGCGCATGGCTTAGTGGAGTGTGGGGTCCATCCAAGGAGGGGTGCCTCAATCTGAGCCATTGAAGGCATGGCTAGGCACACATCTCAAGACAAAAAGGTGGTTGAAGGAAGGATAAAGAGAGGGGATGAGGGTGAAGAGGACACACACACACACTCATTTGGTGAGCAAGTGAGTTGAAGAGGGCGCATAGGGCTGAGGAAGAGGGCAACTGGCTGAGTGAGTAAAGCAACCAGGTGAAGGGCGATTTCCGGGCATCTTAGGCAGCTTACAGAGGCTGAATTTTAACAACATAGAGGTTGTACCCGTTGGAGTGTATTGGGTTGTACCAGGCCGTACTTTCAACTAGGAAAGAGGTCGATTCTAAGCAGGTTGTACTTTCAGCAAGGAAAGAGGTCGATTCTAAGCAGGTCATACAACAGCCAACAGAGGCCGAAATTCTCAAGCCGTACAACAGCCAATAGAGGCCGAAATTCTCAAGCCGTACAACAGCCAACAGAGGGCGAATTCAGCAGGTTGTACAACAGAGATAGAGGAGTAAATTGTTGGGCAATACAGCATAAGTTAGAAGCCAAATTTGTTGGGCCGTACAGCTGAATTTAGCTAGGCTGTAAAGCTAATTGTGAGGGCAGACTTGCTGTAAGATTTTATGAATATTTTAGTTGTTGTAATATTCCTCTGAAGCCCACAATAGAAGCCCCTCTTTGTTGGTTTTCCCCACAATGGGGTTTCTAGGGTATTTCTGGTGTTGTCCATTTTTGTGCTTGGTCTCTGTGTATGCTTCTGTTGTTTATTTCTGGTTTAATAACTCAATTGTAGATTATATGCATAATTTCTGAATTTATATCAGCGAGTATAAATTTTTGGGTTAAGTAAATTATATGCAATAATCTCATTGTTAGTTTTTAGCTCGTGAGGTGTCTCAGTTGTGCCTAAGTGTCCTAGGCCAACTGATGGACACACCAAGGCCCAGATCAGCCTTATTATCTCAGCCTAGATCAGACTTAGGCTAATCAACAAAAATTTTACCTTGATTGGGATGTGGGGCTCGAGGAGAGAGGGCGCACCTCATGAAGGAGGCTGCTAATGGAGTGTGGGACCTTGTCCAAAAGAGGCGCACCACTTAGTGGAGAGTGGGGTCCAGCCCAAAGGTGGCAACTATTGATGTTTTGTAGCAGCGGAAGGTGTTCCCTCCTGGACAACTTTTCTTACAGAGGAAGATTCCAAGAAGTCAAAGAAAGACCATTGAAAAGTTGAAGAATACCACAGAAAAGAAGTTGGCCCCACAAGAAAATAATAAAGTGAAAACAGAATTTCCAAGAAGAGAAGTCGGCCCCAGTAAAGTGACTTGAAGATTATAAATAAAAAGGAGGATGTCTCCTCATTTGAACACACTCAACTCATCATCTTATTATCCAAGCGAAGGAGAAGGAGGCGCAAGAGGCTACAGTTTCCTCATGAACCCTCGCTAAGGTTTCTATTTTGTGTTGGGAAGTTCATTGGAAGAGGCCGAGTACTCTAGCACTCTCGCTAGGGTTGCTACACATCATATTTCAGGGTTTTTCTTTTGTTGCTCAGGGTTTCTTCATTGCTGGTTTTGCTCTTGTGAATAGAGCTTGTTCATGGTTGTATTGTGTTTCTAGAAATATTCCCTCTAAGAAAAGATGGTTGGGTTTTTCCCCGAGTTTGGGGTTTTCCCAAGATAAATTTTTGCGTCTTCTTATGTTTGTCTATTTGCTTCTAGATCCTGCTTATATTTTCAGTGTATGGTTGTTGAATGTTAAATGAAGATCAAAATACTCTAGTAAATCTATTGCTACTGAAATTTAAGAAAATCTAACAGAAACCCCAATCTCAGCCATTGAGGCCCAAGGTTGAGCACACATCTCAAAGGCAAATGGACGCTGGAAGAGAGATAAAAGGAGGTTGAGAATGACGACACACACATTGCTCATTTGTGTGATTGCAAGTGAGTTGAAGGAGGGTTATTGAGGCTGAGGAAGGAGGGCAAGCAGTGCTAGGGCGAGCAACAAGCTGAGGATGACGTTTTCAAGTGTTGTAGGCAGCAGGAAGGAGGCCAGCATCAGGCCATATCAAGCAGCCAACATCTACCCACACTCAGGCCGAGTTTTGCAGCAGATAGAGGGGTGAAAGGGGGTCGTACAGCCTCATCAAGGACAGGCAAACTTGGTTGTAAAGTTCAGAAAGAAACAAGGCCTATTTCTGGCCATATTTGCAATCAACAGGAGGTTGTACAGAAGGTCGTACAGCTACAACAAGGAGTGTTGAGACAGTTGGGCCATATTGTGCCTATGGAGAAGCTAAGTTCTGCCCAAACATTTCTGTGAGAAATTTCTGAGCTGTTCTTGCTGTAAAATTTCCTCAAAAGCCTCAATAAGAAGCCCTCCTTTGTCGGTTTTCCCCACACTAGGGTTTCCAGGATAACATCTGGTGTTGTCTTATTTTTATGCTTGGTTCTATGTATGCTTCCGCTGTCATTTTGTTGTTTTATAACTCAATTGTAGGTTATTAGCGTAATTTCCAGATTTATATCAGCAAGCATATATTTATGTGTTTAGTAAATTACTGGCTATAATTTCATGTGTTGAGTTAGGTAAAAATGACATGGTATCAGAGCTCAACCTCTTAATACAGGAGGAGCCAAGATACTTGTTGTGCAAGGATAAATCAGCAAGTGGGACATGTGACCAAAAGGTGTGTGGAAAACAGGGAAGCAGACTCAAATGGCTAGTGCAGGCTTAAGGTTTGAGGACAGGCTGGATGGAGCCTCAAATTTCTGTCCCTGGAGGGAGTGTATCAGCTTGGTGCTAGAGGAGAATGAGTTGTTGGAAATTGTTGAAGGAAAAGTGGCAGCCCCAGTTGATCCAACACAACTTGCAGCCCATACCAAGAAAGGTGTCAAGGCTAGTAGGATACTTGTGGATGGTGTCAAAGACCACATTATTCCTCATTTGTTTGGCAAGAAGACAACGAAGAACATGTGGGAGGCCCTGGTAAAGTTGTAACAATTTGACAACCAGAGCAGGAAGATGTTGTTCAAAGAGAAGCTAAGAAGCACGAAAATGGCCAAGGGAGAGTCGGTGGTCACCTACCTCACAAAGTTCACTAAGATTCGAGATGAGCTCGCAGTTGTGGACAAGACTGAGTTGGTGAGGACAACCTTCAATGGCTTCACCAAATAGTGGGAAGTATTTGTTCGTGGAGTTGTGGCTCGGGAGAAGCTCCCTAATTGGGAGAGATTATGGGATGACTTCACCCAGGAGGAGTTGAGACTAGATGCCACTCAGGCTAGCCAACCAAAGAGTGAGGAGGAGGAGAATGTGGCTCTTCATGCAAAGAAGAGCAGTGGCGCAGGAGGCTCCAGGAACATGAGCAACGTGAGATACTTTGCATGTCACAAGACCGGCCACTATGTCAACTAGTGTCGGAATCGGAGGTAGCAGCCACAACATCTATTGAGATGGATGCATTTACGGAGAAATTCAATGATGAATTTTCTTTGGTGGGCCACTCTTTCTAGCAGCAGCAGATTGGCAGAGTTGGAGGACAATGGGACATGGTTCGTGGGCAGTGGATCATCTCACCATATAAAGGGTATGAGGTCGGTGTTCCTTAGTGTTTCGAAGACAAACTCAAACTTGCATGTGCAGAGTGGGGTGCACACCATGCATGCAATAAAGGGGGTTGGATGTGTCAGATTCCAGCTAGAGTCAAGAGTGTCTCTAGAGGTGGATGGAGTGATGTATGTACCAGAGCTAAAGATTAACTTGCTCTCTGTATTAGCTCTGGCGGATATGGGGTATTCAATGTTGTTCGTGGATGGACAGGTACTCTTATGTGCAAAGGGAGCGACATTGGATGCAGCAATGAGGCTTGGCATCAAGCAAGGTATGATGTACAGGTTGTTGGGACAGCCTATAGGTGGGTCCAGAGGTATAGCTTGGACCATAGATCAGTTTCTGGGTCTGTCAGTTGATATGACATGACACTGGTCAGAACACCGCATCAGATCAAAGTGCAGCAGAAGTGGCAGGTGGATCTTCCGGTTCAGAGGGAGCAGCAGTGACGGGTTTGATTGGATCAGAGATTGATCCTGGTGAAGACACCTCCCTCACTAAGAGGGAGTGTTAGTTTTTAGCTCGTGAGGTGTCTTGGTTGTGCCTAAGTGTAATAACCCTAGGGTTTCTAAGGGCCTAAGCCGGCCAGTAAACAATTGGATTTATGCAATTTTTCCACAATTCTTTACCATAACCAGTCTTGAATAACACCGGTAATTGTTGCACAATAACAATAGCAGAAGAGATACTAACCTTCAGTGATATATAAACCAGCAAGGACATCATCCAAAAGCAGTGTTTAAAACCAGCAGTAACAGTATCCAAGTAGTATTTATACTAGCAGTAAACAATGTTGCAAAAATCAATAGCCAACAGTATCCAATATAGCAGTGACAGTATCCAAACCAGCAGAAAACCCTCTTAAGAGGTTGTTGTCGAAATTTATCATACCAGTAATACCAATCACCAATAATTTGCAACAGCAGTTATTATAACAGAAGTGTATCTAAGTTAACCCTAGCCTCTACCATAGCATTGAATAATTAAACTTGTGCTTAGAAGAATCCCAGTTGAGCTCCAACTCTCCCAAAATGCTCTTGTTGTCCTTCTGCCAACTCTAATGGCCCTCGGTCTACACTTTCCAGCATGTTATAGGGTTAGGCCCTTCCTATAGTTGCTAGGACAAGCCTATAACAGATAGCATCACCATTCTTGCAACTGTAGCCTTCTCCACAACTCCTCTACCAAATTTCTCCACACGTGCACCTTTAGTAATTGACTTGTTGTCGCTGGTAATGAGTAGAGGTTGAGCTAGGGTGAGGTTTTAACCCACCGAAACTCAACAAAGAAGGGCTTAAACAACCCTCAAAGGACTGAGGCAACCGCCTCCCAAATCCAAGATAGAAAAACACCTTAATCCATGTTGTGTCTATCCAAATGAGCCTCTCCTTTACTTATATCATCTCCCTTAGCTCCATTTCCTTGTTTTGTGGGTGATTTTCTCTTAAGGTAGGTCGAGCCTCCTTGTTTTAAGCCCAATGCATCCTCTAAGGGCAAATTGGTGACCCACAGCACCCCTATCCTTAGGAACTATGGCCTAGGGGAGCCCCCTCAGCCAATGTGTCCCCCCTTTGATGGGTTCAAAGGGAGGGGATATGGCAGTCCTCCCTCCCCGAGATTGCTCATCCTCGAGCAATTGCAACCCCAGATGTTGGAAAATTTGCTCCCCTTCTCATGTGGCGTACTCCTCCAATAAATCCCTCCATCTGTACTCATTTATCGTCTTGTTCCTCAAGCATTTTTCGCTGAATGCCAAGATTTTCTCAGGAACCAGGATCAAATGGCCTTCCTCATCCAAGGGTGGTATATTTGTGGAAGAAACAACCTGTTGTCCCAAAGCCTTCTTGAGGCAAGAAACATGGAACACATTGTGAATCCTGCTACCCTTCGGTAACTCTAACTTGTAGGCCACCTCCCTGATTCTTCTGATCACCCTGTATGGCCCGTAGAAACGTGGTTGGAGCTTCTCTGCACCGCTCTTCTTTAGAGAAAATTGTCGATATGGTTGGAGCCTTAGAAAAACCAAATCACCCACCTCGAAGCTATGCTCCACCCGGTGTTGGTTTGCATATGTCTTCTGTTGATTCTGCGCCATCCGCAGGTTGTCCTTTAGGACCCTCAGGATGTCCTAACTCTCCTG
>SNQJ01S0096460.1:31120-47644 GCA_010110895.2 Picea sitchensis | reverse complement strand
AGCAGTGGGGTCTTGATATTATAGGTCCAATCAATCCGCCATCCTCACAACAACACACGTTTATCATAACAGCCATAGATTACTTCACCAGGTGGTCTGAAGCTACCGCATTAAGAACTGTGAATACCAGTCAGGTAATTGTCTTTTTAAATTCAAATATTATTACTCGTTTTGGTATCCCTGACTACTTAGTATTCGATAACGCTTCTTATTTTTCATCTCTTGGGATAAGTGAGTTCACTCTAGAAAAGATAATTAAATTGAAGTATTCTGCCAGCTACTACCCCCAGGGCAATGGATTGGTAGAATCAACTAATAAGAATCTGATTAAAATCATCAAGAGAAGAGTATATGAAAATCACAAAAATTGGCATAATGCACTATTAAAAGTAATCTGGGCTAATAGAGTAACACCAAAAACTGCTGTAGGTAACTCTCCCTTCTTTATCGTCTATGGAAGAGAAGCAATTCTTCCACCGCATATTCTTCTTCCTTCACTACAGCTATCGCAAAAAATACAAGAAGAAGGCTGCCCCCCTTTGGAGAATCGAATTAGCACTTTAATAAAACTAGAAGAGGTAAGAGCTCAAGCAAAACGTAAGTTAGATCAGCATCAACTAGTGGTCAAAAGCTGGTTTGATTCCAACTTTGCCTCTGATAGGAACTTCGAAGTAGGTGACCTCGTCTTGAAATGGGACAAACCGCATGAGGGAAAGGGAGAGCATATGAAGTTTCAAAACTTATGGCTAGGACCATTTTTAATTGCTGAGAAATTGGGTCCCAGCTCTTTCTGATTACAGAGTCTAGAGGGACAGCCAGACACCTATCCGGTGAATGACCAAGCTCTGAAAAGATATTTCGCTTGATGACAACCCTGTGTATACTGTGTAAATATTTTTCTTTTGTTTGATTTTTTTTTACTGTTTTGGTTTTGATTTTTCCCATACGCTTTTCAGTTTTTTCTTTTTGGAAATACACATACCTACATTATGAACTGTTCAGACAAAGAAAGCAGATAATTATTTCTCTGAAATGGCTACTGAAAAATTGTCTAAACATCTATTGTGATATGCTTCTAAAATTTACAGCCATATTGAGGAAAGACTGTTGTTTGAAAGAAGTTTATTGATTTCAATCTGTAAGTGAATCCTGTCACGATCATCCATTATCTTCTTACGCTGTCCCTGTTCCTTAAGGGAATGACTCAGAAGATGTCTCCCTGCCTTAGAAGGTCGATTTTGTAAACAAACCATATCTGAATCTTAATGAAGGACAATTTTAAAAATTCTTTCAAGGTCTGTAAAAATATGTCTAAAATATCATAATTTTCAGCGTCACCCCGCTCAATTATATATCTTTAAAAACTAAACAAATCAAAAAGAGCTGTGGGAAGTGCTTGTAAACCCGCTGAGATGCTGAAAAGGTCTGTTGGCAGAGGGTAAATGCATGCATGACACCAAGACAACTTCGCTGGGGTAATGAACAGGCCCGCTGGAAGCAAAGCAATGTCGGGTATATGAAAATTTGCAAATATGGAATCTCTTGACCTTAAAATGTCCTTTATTTTGATCTGGAACTTCTTGGCAGGATACAGATATCAGAGTGGGTTAAATGGAAACCCTGCCGAGGCTATGGACGCCTGCTGGTAGCAGTGGCTCTGTCAACAATATTGGAGATTTATCTTTAATATCATGACTCGCTTGTCTTAAGACTGTTATCAATTTTCATCTTTTAAGCACAACTGGAATTCTTTGATTAATGATGATGTTTAAACAAATTTCTGGTTGTTTTTGAGTTAGAATCTTTCTCATTATCATAATCTGGATTTGTTATTTTGGCAGAGATAACTGCTTCTACCAGTGTGTTGCCATTGTTGGCAGCCATTTTGCATTTTTATCTTTTCCTTACAAGCTATCTACACAAGGGTTTTAAACCATCAATACTCGTCGCAATTCTTTAAAACAAAACAACACTATCATCTTTGCTTTCGCATATATGCTTCTCATTTTCATTTTCACGACTGCAAGTGTGAAAACCTTGAGTTGGAAGTCATGTCAATGGAATTAAAATCGTCACTATGAATACTCTTGTTCATGTGGTCATTTCACATCTAACTCAATAATGGTCATACATGTGTCAAAACACCAAACCTTTATTTACTTTACATTTTTATAGATATGGTTTCAATTTATAGATTCGCCATGCAATGCGTTTTTGTGTCTTTAATTAAATCCTTGGTGTAATGGTTTCATAGAACGCATACATTTCATGATCATATCCTTGGTTCTATATTCGAAATGTTATTTTGTTTTAAATCATACAAATTCTATTGCTTGTTCAAATATTCAGATCGGCTTGTCATGGTTTTCAATGGTTATTTGTTTGGCATGTTGTTTACATTCTTTTTGACACACACCAATAGTGATTTGAATCACCAAAGCGCCGTCGATTGTACATATCAAAATGAATGTTTTTGCATGGTTTTATTTCACCCCACCACCCTCGCACGCATAAGCGTTAATGTTTTCCTTGCACCTCAGGCTACCTCTGCTGGTTTTGAGAAAACTATGGGAATTGGTCCTGTGTCTACCCTGTCCACCCCCCTCATCAGCTACCTTGTTGACTGTGTGCTCTCTCCTATGGCCCCTGTAGTGTGCATAGAACCCAATGGCATCCGAACACTATTGTTATTTGAAAAAGCTCGTGAGGACCTGGAGAGTAATGGGTGGTTAGTTTTCATCCAAAAATTTGAGGGTTTCAACCTCACGGTTGCTCAACAGTTTTCCCTCACATTCGATGGATGTAGGGCTAAAGTTGGAGACATTCAACTTGAATTGAACGAAGAATTCCTCAGTTCATCCATGGGTTTTCCAGCTAAAGGGAAGAGGTGGTTTAAGAATTTTAAGGTGGATGAAGTGCCATGGCCTATCCTATTCACCTCGAGGAAAATTATCAGTTGTGATAAAGGTATGACAGTCACGACCCTTAAGTCTCGATGGCATGATTTATTGGCCATTATTAAGAAATTTGTTACTTGCGAAGGTAGATATGGTTTAGTGTTTCTTTACCATCTCTGGCTGCTTATGAATTTTATAGATTTCCCTTTGAATATGACTCACTACCTCCTACGCATTCTGTACAAAATGGATAAATGATTTAAGTGGGAGAAGGCTGACTCTAGCCTCTTCCATCACTATTTGATCAAAATCGTTATTTTTCATCATTTGAGTTTGAGTGGTGACTGTTGGCAAGATTTCCTATTAAGGAATGGCTTTGCCACTCCTGAATGTGTTCAAGTGGACAAGAATGTGGTCACTGAAACCCTTGTAGGGCCTGCCGTTCCACCTCCTACCCTCCTACCCACTTTCGAACCCTCGACCTACCCCAACGCTGACCTACCCGACACCTTGCATGATCCATGTTTAAAAGATAGTGCTAAGCCTGTTAAGAGGCCTGCAAGAAAGAAAGGAAAGGGAAATACAGATGTCAACATCAAACGTAAGAAGGTTGCACGATGGGTATCTAGCTGTGCTCGTAACAAGCCCAAACAAAACACAGACCAGAAGCCAATTGTTTTGAGTGAAGATTCAGATTCTAAGATTGAGCAATTTTTGACCAAGGAATACCCTTACTCTCATGGCATCTGTTCTGTTGAACCCTATGACTACGTGTCCAACCTTCCACCATGCCTTAAGAATGACCCTAACTTCCCCGGGATCAAGTTTGACAGTGGAACCCCTGGTAATTTAAAAGATGCTTCACATGTAGTGACTCGGCCCGATCTACAATAGTGCACTCAATGCAACTCTTGGCTGGAACGATACTACATAGATGTCCCTCTGTTGCAATCCAAAGTTAAGTCCTTGGAGGACCAGGTGACGGTGTTGTCTAAGGAAAATCATAGAGTGCAAGCCAACGATAAGAGTCAAAAGACCACGGGATCTATCGTGTTCAAAAATGTTGATGCAACCACGACCATTGTTAATTCCAAGTTAGCCTGACCAAATCGTATCTCTACAACCAAGGTATGATATTTTAACAATGTTTTTACAACGATCCTATCTATTTTGAATTTGCAAGAATGATTTCGTTTCGGATTAGCATAGCCGATTGTGTTTTCTCTAAATTAGTATAAAAGATTTGTTGGATAAATTGAATACAATTCTGTTTTGTGTGAATTGATTCAAAAACGATTCTGTCAGTTTTGAATTGGCATAAAAGATTTGGTTTGTTTTAGCGTGAATGATTTTCTTTGCTTTGCTTTGAATTAGTGATTAAGGGTTTGTTTGATAGATCACATACATTTCTGTTATCATTGGAATAATTAAAATGATTTTGTTTGTAAATATGACCAACTACAGAATCGTGAGATTCTGTAGCTAGTCATAAAATTTGGATTTTTGTTGATTTCACAACTAAACACTATCTAAAATTGTTTATTTTTGTCCATCTACAGGTGCACACAAATTTCCATGGGAATTGGACTTGCTGTGGCAGTTTAGAACATGATTTTTGCTACATAGTTTTGGTTTAGGTTGTTAGTCTTAGGCAAAAATATGAATCTGGGAGATTGTTCCCATATTTTTGGGCAAACAATTTTGATATTTTCCACAATGATTGTCTTATCCTGTGGCCTTTATATACTTGTTATTTTTTGTAAACAACCCATCACTATTGGGAGAATAGAGACTATGGACTGATGATTATACAAACTCAAATAGAAGTGGATTTGTTGTACGGCTTTAGCTTCAATTTATCTTACTTTTGTTCAAGTTTTTGTGCATAATAATTTGTAATCAAATTATTGACTACTTTAGATATCAAGATTTGTTACAGGTTGATGCGTTATGATTTAAATTCTGTCCATATTTGATGTATCTCATTTTACTCACAACAATTACTCTATTTGAATTTAAGGAATAGAAGGTTTATCTTCTTTGTTAAATGAACGGTTATGTACAAATCTTCGCACTGGGATTTATTTAAATGTGATGATCTGTAAACTATAAGATTGTTGTTGTTTTATGTCTTGTTTGTTCTATCATTCGTATTCAAAGAGAATTATTGCTTCCTGTTTACAAGAAGCTTGTGGAAAATCTGGTGCGGATTTCTCCCATCAAACAGCTGAATCGAGTACTGTGAACAGGACAAATAGGAAGCGCCTCTACAGGTCAGTTTGTTAGTGTTATTCAATTAGTTAATTAATATATAAACTTCTTGTAATCTGAACACATTTCATTGTTCATCTCTATAGTTCAGATTACAGTTAGGATTTTTATTTTAATTACTTAGTTTAGATAGATTTCATTTCATTCATTTCTCATAAAAATTATAAAAATAAAAAATAATAGCTTCACTGTCAATTCATACATGATTTTTGCAAATTTAGATCAAAATTTGTATTCTGTAAATACCACACATATATAATTGAGATTTAGTTCTGTTGATAGCTGAACATTTAACAAGTAGAATTATTGTTTTATGACATTAGTTAGTAAACTGTATATATATGTTTTAGATTTGTATATAGTTTGTTGTAGCTGCTTTTTTCACTTAGATTAGTTTCTTTAGCTTAGTTTTTCTTTCGTTTTCCTAGGACTTAGATCGGCCAACGGAGCCGCTAAACCCGTCGTAGTGGATCATCCCAAATTTCTTGGGTTATTTAGACAACCCCGGACCGGATCCACCCCTCCAGTTGACGAGCGGTTAATTTTGCCCGTCAACAAACCCATGTACATTGGGAAATGTCCCCAAAATTGAAAAATAGTGTCGGGTTTCCATGTCACATCATGAGATCAATGATCCTTGGCCTTCCATGTACTGGAAACGTTCCGAATCAGCCCTTTAGTTCCACTTGAAGGCTATAAATGGGCCAAATCTGAGCTATGGAAAAGAGGAGAAAAAATTAAACTTTGAGAGCAAAGTTACTTTGGAGGAATTATTCACTTCACATTGAGTTTGTATATATTTATTCTTTAAGTCTGAACACATTGTTCAACCCCCAAGCTCTTGCCTTACTAATTGAGAACTTCATTGTCTCTCTTACATGAGCTTGACTTTGGCGGAGGCTCAGCTGGAAGGAACTTAGTTTCTTGGTTCCGAACCGTGCTGACACAGAAGTCTGTAACTTATTCATTTCCGTTGATTATATCTTAATAGAAATACACTTTTCTAGTCAAATTGATATCTTGCAAATATTTGAATTATTATTCTATGGATGTATTTGTTATGAATGTTGATGGATTATGATATTGAATGTGATAACATCATATATTATCACCATATGTGATGCATACCCCCTTCCTCTGCCTCGATAGGGTCCACTGACCTCCTAGTCTTAGGATCGTTCTTCTCTCCACGAGCTAAAGTATCTCCTAGGTTCCATGCTGGAACCTCTCGAACAAATTCATAGGTCCTTTTATTTGAACTCATCTCACGTAGACAAGTGCTGGGCATGAGCTCCCTTCACATGACCACAGGCCTACACAATAGACGCGTCAGGTTTCATGATGTCATGGATTTTCATTCCAAGACGCCCGACTCCTCCATGTCCCGAAACCTCGAAAAGGGCTTAATGAGATCTAGCTCCTCCCTTGGATTCTCTCCATGTGCCCCTGTCCTGTGTCCTAGGGCCAATCCTTTGAGCGCGTCATGTTTCACGACTTTGGGGGTTCTGGTGCAACAACCCATCGAATCCTCAAGTCCTGAAACCCCGAAACCTGGTTAGAGGCCTAGCAAGCGCTAGCCCTCGATCCTATGCACCTGACATGATCTTCCACTAGGAACTGGGTCCCAACTCCCGCTATTTTGGGATTTCGCGATTCAGGGAATCAACGAACATCTCCTCCTTCCCTTTCCAATCCCCGACTCTAGAAATATGGTGACTTCGGATCTACGATTTAGATCCTCCCCTGATTTGATGGAGTAGATCAAATAGCCGATTCGCCTTTCTCAATTTTGGGAGAGTCTTTTCTCTCATTCTCCTGGTAGCCGATTCTCTAAAGTGTGTGGATATGCTTCCACTTATCCTTTTGGATCCAACAGTCTAGAATGATTTCACGAATCCGCCTTTCACGAATTCTTGCTCCTCTCCACACTTGTCTCCCTTGTGTGCTCTCCTAGGTGCCTAGACGTAGATTTGACTGTCCAGATATTTTCTCCCAGTGCTGATCCAATAACAACTGTGCACCTTCTTCCTGCGCTTCACTCCTCCTTTGCCTTAGAAGATTTTCTAAGTGTTTTGAAGGCCTCGTCCTTCAATTCTTCTCCTACGAGCCCTGCAAATTTGGGCCTTGTCTGCGTTCTGGGAATGCTATATCCCCTGATTTTTCAACTGCTCAGTCTCTAAGAGACTCAGACCTTTGATGTCCTCCTTCAAAGATTTTTGGTGCTCCTCCTGGAACACTTTTTTCACTCAAGCTCCCGATCTTCACAAACTTGAATAGTTCTCTTCCATGCACAATCCTCGTTCTTGACGAAACTTCAGACAACTTTCTATGAACACTTCACCCAAGTGTTGGCCTGGTGCACTCCTTGCATATGTCTTCCTCCTCCTTGAGATTTAACTGCTCGGACTTCAAAGGTCTCTGTCTCTTCTATCCCTCGAAGAGATGCAAGTGACATCTTGACAACTTATGCTCAAGCACGCCTTCTTGAGCCTACATAGTGTTCAGTAACACTCTAAGTGTCTTTCCTACGAAACTTCCCTTATCTAAAAACTTAAAAGAGAGTTCTCTCCATGCACTCTATGTAGTCACCAGATGCCCTCTTGGAAGAGCTCTACAGAACCTTTAGTGATTCTCTCTTCTCTTCTTTTCTCTGTGCCCTCCCCTGCACAGTCTCATCTCCAAGGTGTTCAACAACCTTGAGGCTTCTCCCTTGAGTTAATGATTCCTCTGGTGTGCCCTCCTGGCATGTCTCTGTCTGAACTCCGTAGTACTCATAAGTGCACTCTTTCACTCGCTTATAGAGTCCTCAGTACTCTGTCATGCAACCCCTTGCACGGAGCCACAAAAAACCCAGACAGAAATCAACAAAATTCTGAATAGATGAGGAACTCTATCTACCCCTATAGATGGAATCTAACATACATCTACAACATATGCACATAAAAAAATAAAAGACATTCATAAACACACACAATACAATATGCAAGAAAAATGACTCTGTTTGTATTAATCTCAAAATACTTGTACAAAGGTTACAAAAGCTCGGACTACAACATAGTCTTGACTCCTCTCTTTTCCTCTCTCCTTTAAAAACTAATGAATTCTAGATACAAATATCTTTTACAAAAAGGGGATCCTCGAGCTCTTCCCTCCAAGATACCTACTCTCATTAATTTACATTGAATTACATTCAATGGTTGTCTAGTCTGAATTGGATCTAGATATTCAACCTGTCTAGTCCGAATCAGATCTAGATATTCAGCCTATCAACCATTAAAGGTGACCCTATCTACTACATGCACAAAGGCATCTACGTGGATCTTCAACCTTACAACCTCTATTACATTTTTGAATTTGAAAATGAGAGGGATGACACCTCTCTCCTCCATTGAATGTGCGATGAATGTGCTGGCTGGTTGGCGCTTTGCTGGGGTGAAGCGATGCTCCTGCATCATACTCCACTGTTGCGCAAAAATTCATGAGCTCCTGCTCATGAGCTTCCAAGCTCTATTGAAATCCACCTGGATCCAAAACTATTATTTAGAGCTGTCCATCTGCTCCACTACCTTGTTCTTACTGCTGTTGCTACCCTGCTTCTCTTGCAAGTCTTCCTCTACTCAGCTTCTACTCACTGGGAATTTCTGCTGCTGACCTCAACATCATCCTTCTGATTTCTTCAATTACCTTGTCCAACTACTCAATTGGCTGGCTCTTCTTGTGTAGCCTTCTCTGTTGCACTTCATCCTTGGAAATGGGTAGATTAATTTGATCCCCCTTACGATTTTCTTCATATCTTGTGGCCTTAGCTCACTACTCTACTGCAGATTCCAGCTCTGCAGTCTCTTCCTTGAGCTGCTACCCAACTTATTTTTCTGACAGATTTTCTTCTGCCATTTCTCCTTGCGTTGGTTCAACTCCAACTTCCCCCAACTACTCCTTAGACTGGAATTTTGATTCATCTTTTGATGCATGCCTCGGTGCTGTAGTCATCATATTTCCAGCTTCCTGGCCGAAATTTTTGAGAAATTTTGTCGAGTGCTCTTCTCTCGCAATCTGCATGACTGTCTCCTGGAAATCATCTACTGGCTTTGGATTGTTCAACCAATCCTCCAACATCCATAACTCCTTCTCCCATGGAGTGGGTACCTCATCTTCATGCTCTTCCTCTACTTTGGAAGACTTCAACATCTTCTCCATTTCTTCGACAGTTTCTGCTGGCTATCCTTCTTCTGTTGCTGCATCAACAACACACACATTGGCCTCGACTGGGCTATGTGGTAGGAATACCTCTATTCCGCCAATGATCAGAAAGGGTTTCTGATCCTTCTCCATCATCTCTCCTTGCTGATATGAACTCTCCTCTAAGCTCATCCTCTCTCCCTTGCCCACTTGGGAATCTTAGATTTCTGCCTTGCCCTACTAGTAGTCTTTGAGATCAACCCATGACCTCTCCTCATTGCCCAACTGGCAACTTGAAAGTTCCTCACTACCCACTTGGCAGTTTCTGAGATCCTTCTCAGCTTATGGCTCATACATGTGAACCACTTCCTTTGTATTCCTAAGGCTTTCAACATACCTCATCCACGTTCTCAATAGCTCTTGCTGTCCTCTGGCCAATAATTTCTGAACAAGCCATTTTACCTTCTTCTTCATGGTCCACTCATATACCCAATGTGATTTTTCATCCCATTGCATCTTAAATGCAAGCTTCTCCATTCATGCTCTCACCTTAGCGAGCTCTTGGCCTATCTTATCCTTCCTTTTCTGTTGGCAGTCCTTGTCTTGACCATGCTCATGGCCTTCAATAGCCATTCCTACCTTTCGTCTACCCTCCTGACAAACTTATGGATCACTCTATGTTCGAGAGCATCCCCATGTCCTCTTATAACACTTGATGATATCAAGTTGTCACCTTCATCTCCTTCTGTGTCTTTTCCATAAGCAAGGATCGACCTTCTGATTACCCTCGTTGCCTACAGAACCCAAATCTATGCTCTGATACCACTTGATGCAGACCCCCTTCCTCTGCCTCGGCAGGGTCCACTGACCTCTCGGTCTTAGGATCATTCTTCTCTCCATGATTTGAAGTAGCTCCCTGGTTCTCTATTGGAACCTCTCGAACAAATCCATAGGTCATTTTATTTGAACTCATCCCACATGGACAAGCAATAGGTGTGAGCTCCCTTCACGTGACCACAAGCCTACACAAAAGACACGTCATGTTTCATGATGTCGGGGATTTTCATTCCAAGATGCTCGACTCCTCCAAGTCTTGAAACCCCGAAATGGGCTTAACGAGCTCTAGGTCCTCCCTTGGATTCTCTCCATGTGCCCCTGTCCTGTGTCCTAGGGCCAATTCCTTTGAGAGCATCGCATTTCACGACTTCGGGGGTTCTGGTGTAACAACCCCTCGAATCCTCAAGTCCCAGAATCCCAAAACCCAGCTAGGGGCCTAGACGTGCTAGCCCTTGCTCCTATGCACCCGGATTGACCTTTCGCTAGGAATTAGGTCCCATATCCTACTATTTTGGGATTTCATGATTTAGGGAATCAACGAACAACTCCTCCTTCCCTTTCCAATCCCTGACTCCCAAAATCCGGTGACTCCAGATCCACGGTTCATATCCTCCCCTGATTTGACAGCCTAGATCAAATTGGCGATTTTCCTTTCTCGAGTTTGGGAGAGTATTCACTCTCATTCTCTTGGTAGTTGATTCTCCAAAGTGTGTGGATCTGCTGCTACCTATCCTTCCAGATCNATCCTCCCCTGATTTGACAGCCTAGATCAAATTGGCGATTTTCCTTTCTCGAGTTTGGGAGAGTATTCACTCTCATTCTCTTGGTAGTTGATTCTCCAAAGTGTGTGGATCTGCTGCTACCTATCCTTCCAGATCCAACGGTCTAGAATGATTTCACAAATCCACCTTTCATGAATTCTCACTCCTCTCCACACTTATACTCCCTTGTGTGCTCTCCTGGGTTCCTAGACATAGATTCGTTGGTCCATATTGTTTCTCCCAGTGCCGATCCAACAATAGATATGCACCTTCCTTGTAAGCTTCACTCCTCCCTTACCTTAGAATATTTTCTAAGTGTTTTGAGGGCCTCGAACTTCGATTCTTATCCTAGGAGCCCTAAAACTTTGGGCCTTGTTTGCGTTCTGGGAACACTATCTCCCCTGATATTTTTAGCTACTTAGTCTCTAAGGGACTCGACCCTTCGAGTTCCTCCTTCGAAGATTTTTGGTGCTCCTCTTGGAACACTTTTGCACTCAACCTCCCGAGCTTCTTGAACTTGAATAGTTCTCTTCCACGCACAATGCTCGTGCTTGATGAACCTTCAGATGATTATCTATCAACACTTCACCCGAGTGTTGGCTTGGTGCACTCCTTGCACAAGTCTTCCTCCTCCTTGAGATTCAACTCCTTAGACTTCAAAGGTCTTTGTCTCTTCTGTCCCTCGAATAGATGCAAGTGCCCTCCTGGAAACTTGTGCTCAAGCATGCCTTGCTAAGCCTACAAAGTGTTCAGTAACTCTTTAAGTGTCTTTCCTATGACACTTCCCTTATCTCAAAACTCGAAAGAGATTTCTCTCCATGCACTCTATGCACTCACTCGATGCTGTCCTGGAAGAGCTCTATAGAACCTTTAGTGATTCTTTCTTCTCTCTGTGCCCTCCTCTACACAGTGTCACCTCCAAGGTGTTCAACAACCTTGAGGCTTTTCCCTTGAGTTAATGATTCCTATGGTGCACCTTCCTGGCACGTCTCTGTTCAAATTCCGCAGAACTTAGAAGTGCACTCTTGCACTGGCTTATAGAKTSYTCAGTACTCTATCATGCAACCCCTTGCATGAAGCCACAAAAAACCCAGAAATAAATCAACAAACTCCTAAATAGATGAGAAACTCTATCTACCCCTACAAATGGCATATAACATACATMTACAACATATGCACATAAAAGAATAAAAGATGTTCATAAACAAACACAATACAATATGCGGGAAAAACTGCTCTGTTTGTATTAATCTCAGAATGCATGTACAAAGGTTACAAAAGCTCAGAATGCATCATAGTCTCGGCTCCTCTCTTTTACTCTCTCCTTTAAAAACTAATGAATTCTATATACAAAGATATTTTACAAAGAGGGGCTCCTCGATCTCTTCCCTCCAAGCTACCTACTCTCATTAATTTACATTGAATTACATTCAATGGCTGTCTAGTCTGAATCAGATCTAGATATTCATCCCGTCAACCATTAAAGGTGACCCTATATACTACATGCACAAAGGAATCTACGTGGCTCTTCGGCCTTACAAAAATTATTACATTTTTGAATTTGAAAATGAGAGGGTTGGTGCCTCTCTCCTCCATTGAACACGCGTTGAATGTGCTGGCTGGCTGGCGCTTTGCTAGGGTGAAGTGATGTTCCTGCATCAATATGCTTGCAATGCTTGGTTGTTGAGGACTAGTTGTAGGAGTATTTCTTTGGGTCAAGTTCTCAATGATAGAATTCATCGAACGTCTGGACGAGGTAGGCCTTTTATCTTGTCTTGCTAGCATATTTTTCTATATAGCGTACTTGAGAATATATTTGATTTCTACAGTCATTTCCATTTGTTGTGGTTTACCCCTAGCCATAGAGAGATTTTCCTCGTAACATAAAGGAAGGGAACTCAAACATTTCATTCTTTCATAAACAATCCCAAAAAGGAAACTAACAAACATTTTTACAAAATACAATTATAAATAGGGAAAATGTTGGATAGTTTTGATGAAATAAAGTAAGTTGTAGTTCAACATTTCAAAAATATTTACTCTCAAAGAAACACTGAAGAAAATGACCTCTCTGAGTAGGAAATGTTAGAGCATATTCGACACAATATAATGGCATAGGAAAATAACTCTCTTATCAAAGAGATCACTAAATATGAAATTTATCAAGCCCTAAGTGGTCTAGAGTAGGACAAAGCTCCAAGTCCCGATGGTTTTTCTGCTCGATTTTCAAGAACTTCTGGGATATAATCAAATTTGATTTAAATAGGATGCTTAGATACACTTTGAAAAAAAAGGAAGGTGGAGGTGAAACCAACTCAATTTTTTTTTCCCTTATCCCGAAAGAAAATAATTCCTCAAATTTATCTATATTTTGGCCCATCTCTCTGTGCAATTTAGCTTATTAAATTTTGACAAAAATTATAGCTTCTCACCTCAAACAACTTCTTCCCAAGCTTATTTTAGAGAATCAGGGTGGTTTCATGGAGAGCAAGCAGATCACCAACAATATAATTCTGGTGCAAGAAGAGGTTCACTCCAACAAATGCCGTAAAGATAAAGGTATGGTGAAAAAATTAGATATGGAAAATTCCTTTGATAAAGTAAAACATTCTTTTCTCTTCTCAGTATTAAAAAAGTATGGCTTCTTAGAAGAATTAACAGAATGGATTCAAGCTTGCATAGGATGCCCTTGGATTGTGCCCATGTTAAATGGAAAACAATACATTTTTTCAAATCAAGAAGGGGTCTTAGGAAATGATTCCCCCTTTCTCCTTCTATCTATAATCTCATGGAAGATACTCTTAGTTGTAAAGTAGAATAAAAACACCAAATTGGGTGCCCTCTAGGTATCCAGATTACTCTTGGATTCAAATATATCAACCACTTCCAATTTGCGGATGACACCCTTCTTCTGAGGGAAACCTCAACAATTATTGCAAGGAGATTCATTTTTTTTTGGATATCTTTCTAGCTACTTCAAGTGGAAAAATAAACAACAACAAGAGTAAAATATATTTGTGGAACATACCGAGATCTCTTCAATCAACTATCTCCAGAATATTTGGATTCCTAATGATCATTAATTGGTCTCACTTTAAATATTTGGGGATGCCTGTTTTCCTCAGATCATCAAATTCTCAAGCATGGTAGGATATTATTAAGAAAACGACAGTATGCATCCACAATTGGGGAGCCCGGTGGCTAAATCCAACATGTTTGTTATTTAAAAGTCAGTTCTTTCATCTTTAACAATTTTCTAGTGTGTAGGCCTTCTGGATCTTAAGGGAGTCCTTGATAAAATTTCACGAACCTTCAGGAGTTTCCCATGGGAGGGAGGGAAAATAAATTCAAAGTATTTCCACTTAATAAATTGGAGTACAGTATTTCAACCAATAGAAAAAGGGGGACTAGTTATCCATGACCCTTTTTTATTGAATGAAACATTGGGAGAAAAATTTGCATGGAGACTGATCACATGAAAAAAATATTGGTGGAAACTCTCTCTCATATCAAAACATCTTCGTCCTCCTAGGACCATAAGTCTAGATAAACCCCTTCCTCTGTCTAAAGTATCTCCTATTTGGAATCTTATAAGAGTTGTTGCTCCCCTTATTCACTCTAAGCTTTCATGGGCACCAACAAGTGGATATTCCATAAAAATTTGGACTGATATCATTATGGGAAAGCCGTTGTTGGGACAATTTGTAGACCTCACACCTCTTAAAATATCGTGCATAAATTATAGTATGGTTAAGCTATATGATTTCTATGTATGGGAAGAAAATGGAAAATGGATTAAATGGAAAAGTCTTTCCCCATCGAGGCATATTTTGCTCCTGCTTCCCAAATTTTACAATCTTCTTGCTGGTAGCACTCCTATAACAGAAAAAGAGAAAGAATCTTGTTGTTGGGGGGGATATGATTACTCAGTCAAACAAGGTTATCAACAACTGTTGGTGGATATGCCTGGTTCTCCCATCTCCAAAATTTGGTCTTTCATATGGTCGGGTCCATCTCTCCCAAAAATAAATTCATTCAATTGGGGTCTTGTACATGGGAAAATAATCACAATATAAAATATTCAAAAACGAGGAAAAACCATATAATCATAGTGTGTTCTTTGTAAAATGGAAGCCAAAGCTTCTCATCGTATTTTCTTTGATTGTCCTTTCTCCAAACAAATCTGGGACTTGTTATATGCTCCACTCTCGCCCATATATTATGATCCTTCCTATTGGATATATATGTTCATCCAATGGAAGAAACAATATGTTGGCAACTTCAATAAAAAACCATTATTTGCAAGTTTATGGAAATAGATCCCAAATTTTGTATGCTGGGAAATTTGGTTGACTAGGAACAAGGTGATATTTTAAAACAATCTTGTCCCTCCTCCAAGGGTGCTCTCAAAGGATTTTAACCTTTTTTAAGAAGTCTTCTATTCAAATTCACATAAGTCATATTCATTGATGAATTTAGATCAAGCAGAACAACCATGGGTCAAAAGAATTCTCAGTGATCACTTCTTTCACCCCTTATCATTAACTTCTCTCATGGTTCCCTAGAATTTCTAGTAACTCATACTATTAGACCAAGAATTCGTTCAATGGAAGAGGAATTAAGGATTTATTTTTCGACGGATCTTTGATAAGCAATCCTGAGGCAATGGGGACCGGTGGAGACGTCTTTGACTCTGAAGGAAATAAGAACATTGATTTTTCATGGGGGTTAGGTCTCTCCACAAACAACCATGTAGAGTCCCTTGCAACATATATGGGACTAAATCTCATTCCATTAGATAATTCATCTATAATAGTTTTCATTGGTGACTCTAACTTAATTTTCAAAGGAATTCGAAAAAATATTAAAAAGTCCCATCCTAGCCTTATGCAGATATATCATAGAATCATACTGACAGAGAAACAATTTCAATCTGTAAGATATAACCACATATATAGAACCCAAAATTGGTAGGAGGACACCTTTGCCAAGGAAGAAAATAATTTTGAACAAAGAATCCTTAGAATCAATGAGCAATATTCACAAAATTATTTACCTTAAGCTATGCTCCTTTGCAAAAAAATCAATCTTCTCAAGGAAAATTATTGGTTTAAGGAAATTAGTGCAGATTTAAAAAGGGAGGGTGGGGATGTGACCCCACCTCCCTTTAGATCCGAATTTTCTATCATCACTCATATTCATGACACAGTAAGAATCCCCCCTATACTGGAGACAGGGGGAAACACCCTCACATCACACATCAAATTTCCTCTCCATCTATTGTTTATTAAACAAACCTCATGCGAATTGATGCATCCATGCGAGAACTTCCCCTCAATTATGGTTCTTCTGCAAATATTCATCCCCCCTTGAAATTGTGATAGTCACCTTCCATATGGGAAATGCACTTCATCTATAGGATTCAACATTGAATATGTTTATCACTGTTGGATTACTGAGAGGGGGGGGGGGGTGAATCAGTAATAAATAATCTTAATCATTTTTAACCATATAATCCAAGTGTTATATCAATGTAGCATTATCATCCAATAAATGCAGAGTAAATAAGCAATGAACAA
>SNQJ01S0096460.1:0-12765 GCA_010110895.2 Picea sitchensis | reverse complement strand
CTTATTTTAGGGTTACCCACTTTCCATAAATAGAAAGTTCTCCAATACTTTATCATTTAAATATTCCTTCTTGATTTTGTCACCTTACTTTATCATTTCTTGATTTTGTCGCTTCTCTTTATTATTTAAATAATCCACCTTGAATTTGTCACTTTACTTTATCATTTAAATAAAGATTTCTTCTTTTAGTTTACTTTGACTTCTTTGACCTTGGGTGCTTCAAGCCTTCATGTGGGGGTCCTTCATCTTCATAAGGCCATAACTCTCGAACCATGAGGATTTATGTGACATTCCACATACCACCGGAAATGGCATGAAAAGAACTATCCATCTAGGATAGTTTCACTAACAATTTCCTTGATCTTCATCTCATTATTCCACATACAATCATGGGTCCTCCAACCATTCTTCTAGGATAACTCAATCCACAAAGTGTCTTCGTGTGAGGGCTTTCACCATAAGGGGACCAATTTGGAGTTCATCCATTTGTGCACCTTATCAATCATGATAAGACAATAATGAGTCATTTATACATTTTTCCAACAATTTATCATATACCAATGAAACCACATTTATCCATCTTCATCATTTATCAATGACAATTCAATGATCCATATTCATCATATCAATGACAACTCATTGATCCATCTTCATCTATGCATTCTCATCAAGGAAATTACATATTACCTTGCATCAATCATTAATCAATCAATCCTTTGGCATCAATCAATCACTTGACATCAATCAATCAAACCATTTGCATCAATGACAACATGATCCAACAATTTCAAGGATATAATTATTCAAGCCTATTCCAAGGAGAAGATCATGGAGATTTGGATAGCATATCTTAACCAAGGATGAGGAGAGATATGTGTGAGGATTTAAAGGGATCATATTTTGTAATAATGGGAAATTGGTTGAGAGAATAGTGGATCTATAATTATGAGATGATTATCTTCTTTTCAAAAATGTATAAAAAATAGTTCTCTCTCTTCATGGCGGGGGGAGTTCTTATGATGCATATTGGATTCATGAAAAGACTCTTTTTGTAAACCTACTTGTTGAACATTAATGCAAGTTTGAATTCAATGATATTGTGTGTCTTTTAGAAGTTAGCATCTGCTGATATAAAAGATTCCATGTTGGCATTGACAAGGGCCACCAATCCATCTTGGTAAGTTCATTGTAAATTATTAGTGTAGATTTTCATTTCATTTCATGTTATTTTGTTTTGATTTCACTATTAGAATTTGTTTTGATTCCATCACCTGAAAAAGAGCTTTAGATCATATGCTTGTTTATGAGTTTTGCTTTCTGAATTTTGAAATGTGTGGAGAGTGTTATCTTTGAAGTGTGAAAATAGAGTGTTGAGTTTCAAATGTCTCTTCTTTATGATATAATCATTATACGTAGATAAACTACATGTTGTCAACAATATAGTTCATCAACTCTGCTAATTACGAATCTCAGATTGACATATAAATGAGTGTAATATACTAAGCATATATTTACACCAACTGATTGTCGAGCCTAACTATAACATAGTAGATAGTAAGGATACTAACTTATTATTAGGTACTAACATTTGGAATCTATATTTTGATGGCTCCAAGACTAATGAGGGTGTAGGTGATGGTCGTATCCTCAAGGATCCTAAAGGTAATAAAAGATTGATAACATGTAGAATGGAGTTTGAATTTACCAACAATATTGCTGAATATGAATCCATAGTTCAAGGGTTAAGAAAAGTAGTAGATATGCAACTAAATGTTTTGAATATTTTTTGTGACTATGAAATAATTGTAAGGCAGGTTCATAACACAATTCACCGTGTTTATAGCCATCTCAAATAATACCATCAAGAGGTATGGGATTTGGTAAAACAAATCGGTTCTTTTAACATTATTCCTAGTCCTCGAAATTTGAATTCTGATGTTGATATTTTAACAAATGTAGATTATAGGCTAATTGCATCAGAAGGTTTTATGACTAATTCATTTTCTATGAATTGTTTTATAGGCCCTCAATACCAGATAATATAACCAACTAGAGGGTGGTCGACAATGATCAATAGATCATTGATTTCCTCACCATAAATTATACATTTAAGGAATATTCCATTGATGAGTTGCGACATGATGAAGTTTTGAAAATTAGACTAAATATTTTGTAGAACAAAATATCAAGATAAGGGAAGCCCAAAGAATCTATCCCAAAGTATGTAATAAGGTTAGAGAAGTTATATGAACTCCAAGATAATTTCAAGAAGGTGACCAATTATAAAACCAATAGTTCTTTGATGTAGTATGAGGTCATAAATTTGGGAATAGATAAGAATCCACATACTGTGAATATTGGAACTAGTTGTTCTCCATTGAAAACCATTTCTTTCATTGAATTATTCAAAGGATACATACATACATACATACATACATACATACATACATATATTCCTAGAACTATGATTATCTCAAGACATTTGACATCAATATCATTCAACATGTAATCCCATTGAAACCAGATGTCAAGCCCTTTCGATAGAAATTAAGAAAGACACATCCTAATCTAGAACCCCTAGTGAAAGGAAAGTTAAATAAACTGCTAGTTGCTAAGATAATATTCCATGATGACACACTCAATGGGTAGAAAATTTATCCCTGGTAAGGAAGAATAATGGAGACATTAGATTATGTGTGGATTTCAAAAATCTAAATAGAGCATCCTAAAAGGACAATTACCCTATTCCTACTATGGAGGAAATATTATAATGTGTTTTAGGGTCTAAAATGTTCTCTTTACTAGATGGGTTCTCAAGATACAACCAAGTCCTGATTTTTCATAATGAACAACTGAAAACAACCTTTAGAACTAAGTGGGGAACCTATGCTTGTCGAAATATTCTATTTGGATTAATCAATGTTGGTGCTACTTTTCAAAGAGAAATGGCCACCACTTTTAGAGGATTGATTGGTGGGTCTGTGGTAGTTTATTTTGATGATATAATTGTTTTATGAAAAAATACAATAGATCATGTAAATCACCTTAGACACATTTTTGATCAATGTAGGATATATGGTTTTTCTCTCAATCCCAAGAATTCTGTTTTTGGAGCAGATGAAGGAAGAATTTTAGGGTTTGATGTATCAAAATCTAGAATAATTATTGAAACAAAAATAATAGAACCAATCTATGGAATCAACTTTCCACACAATAATAAGTCTATGAAATATTGTTGATTAAGGTTGGTTGTCATTGATGTCAACCCTTGAAGAAAGACCTATAACACAAAGGTTTGGGTAATGGACCCAAGTTTGTTTGATGTAAAGATGACTCATTATTTTCTTGTCATGGTTGATAATAAGTACAAATGGATAAACTCCAAAGTGGTCCCCGTATGGTGAAATCCCTCATGGGAAGATGCTTTGCAGATTGAGTTATCCTAGAAGTATGGTTAGAGAACCCATCATTATTTATGGAATAATGAGATCAATGTCAATGAATTTGTTAGTGAAACTATCCTATATGGATAGTTATTTCCATTCCATTTCCGGTGGTATGTGGAACGTCACATAAATCCTCACGGTTAGAGAATTATGGCCATGAGAAGTTGGAGAACCCAGGTTTGGGTAATGGAAACAAGTTTGTTTGATGGATAATGGTATGAGTTTTGATATATTTTTAAGTAATACTATTCTATATGGATAGTACATGTCATTCCATTTCTGGTGGTATGTGGAACATCTCATAAATCCTCACGGTTTGAGATTTATGGCGTTACGAAGTTGGAGGACCCTCATATGTCATCTAGAAGCCCCAAAAGGTCAAAGTAGTCAAAGTGGTTTAAGAAATTTTAGAAGGTAAATAATAAATTGAAGTGATGAGTGTACTATAATTCAAAGTGAATACAAATTCAATTATTTAAATAATAAATTTAATAGAGAAATTAGAAGTGGGTTATCCCTAAAATAAGAAAAGTGGGCAAAGTGACCTAGAAGATGTTTTTAAGGAAGCTACTTGGAGATTATAAATAAGAGGCAAGACTCTCTCATTTTATAACACACTTGAGAATATTAAATATCTATAGGTGTTTGAGGTAACCAAAGGATATATAAGACAAATTTATGAGGGAAGGTGAAGAAAAGAAGGCCGAAATTCAAGGAAGGATAAATTCTTTTGATGATTCTTTCTAAGGTATGTTATTTACAGGTCATCTCACCATTTTCGAAATAACTTTTTTCTAGAATGCTTCTGACTGTGAAATTTCTATCCCATTGAGGAAACATATCCAAGTATATGCGATAAAAAATGAATCTTGTGGGTCGTTCTATTTTTGGAGTTACACTTCGTGGAAAGTAGGGTGTGTGGCTAGTCCTGAAACTAGTCTAAAATAGGTGTTTCGGGTAAAAACATCATAACTTGTTCATAACAGATCAAAATTCAGTAAGACAAATTGTGTTAGTTAGCGTACAGTCTGTAGTATTCTTTGTAACCATTTCATATCTATTCAACAAATATTTCGTGTTGGGCATGCTCTACAATGTCGCTCTCTAAAATACGCCAAAATTCAGTAAGGTATGCCATTTTTTCTATAACTCCTTTTCTAAGAGGTTCCAAGCAGTGAAACCTGGAGGAATTGTACAAAACACACTGAAGAACATTTTTTATCAGTTTCATATATTTATTCATTACAGGTACAAAGTTATGATTATTTAAAGTTAGGGTTGTTGGCTAATCCAAAACTAGTCATGTGAGACTAAAGAAAAGTTTGATGAAAATTCTATTCTCTTGTTGTTAAAGTTAAGGAAGGTTTTAAGGCATGTGATCATATACAATAGGTCTATTATAGAGTTACAAATAATATTTGTATGATGAAATTGACGAGGGATTTTGGTTAAGGTACATGTTGGGTACATGGTTGAGACAAGTAATTGATGAGTAGGCACATACATGAGGTGTATAGTTGATGATGTTGGTACATATTGATGAGTCATAGTTGATGAGTATTTGAGACATGATTGGTACATACTTGGTACATGGCTGGATTCACTTGTTTATGATATAGGTTGATTATAGGTTGTTTGGTACAGGTTGATGCATGGTTGATGCACTTGTTTATGGTACAAGTTGATTACAGGTTGAGGTACAGGTTGATGAATGGTTGATGGATGGTTCAGGTTTATTGGTAGAGGTTTATAATGGTATATATCACATTCATAACATGACAGTGGTTCCATTATTCTACTTCTACTTCAGGGCGGATGGACGGGGCAAGGACATGTGGTTGTAGCCGAAGAACTTAGGGGGTTGTAACCTCCTAGTTGTAGCCAGAGAATTGGGGAGTTGAAGATTCCCTCAGGTTGTAGCCTAAGAAACTAGGGGGTTAGAGCCTCCTTCCAGTTGCAGCTGGAAAACAAAGGAAGTTGGTGCTTCCAATGAATGTAATTCTTCAAGACATATAAGAAAAAACATTCAATGGTTTTCTCCCTCTTTGGGTTTCCACATAAAATACTAGTGTACTGTGTATGTGTATGATTGCTCATTTGTTCATTTCTCATTATTGGATGATAATTCTACATTGATAAAACACTTGGATTATTTGGTTTAAAAATTATTATAATTTCTCTATTACTGATTCAGTGTATGATTGCTCATTTGTTCATTTCTTATTATTGATAATTCTACATTGATAAAACACTTGAATTATTTCCATTTAAAATTATTATAATTTCTCTCATAACTCCATCTACCCTCAAGAATCCAACAATTGGTATCGAAAGCATGTTCCCTTCTCGTAAATCAGTTTAACCAATGAAAGGTAGATCATGGAGAGAAACACCGTGGATAAAAAGAATACATAGTTTGATGGACATAAGTCTTCTTTGGAGCATAAGGATGAAGACATATACTACGCACACGGATAAATTTGGCAATCAATTGTAGATGGATACACAACACCAATATTGCCACCAACAAATGAAAAAGCAATGAAACCGATCAATAATTCCAAAGCCACAAATGTACTTCTCAATGGTCTCTGCAAATGATATTCACCAAAGTTGCACATTGTAAATCCACAAAGAGATTTGGGACAAGCCTCAAATATTTTATGAAGGAGATTCAAAAGGAAAAGCAACAAAACTTCAAACTTCATGCAGGGTCAGTTTCAACAACTAAAGATGAAGGAATATGAGAATATTGCATATTACTTATTATGATTTGATGAAACATTGAATGCAATCAGGATTGGGAGAAGAAATCAAAGAATCTCGTGAATTGTTCAAATGGTACTAAGATCTCTTCGTATGATATTTTACTCTAATATATCAACACTAGAAGAAATATCATATCTAAAATCAAAGCATGGATGATCTCGCGATGGAATTCTTCACAACATATGAAATGAGAATTGAACAAGAAAAATCCATATGTAAGAGAAGCATCTTTCAAATCATCCAAAATACTGTAAAGGAAAAGGAAAAGCAAACAAGAAGAACATAACATAAATAGCGACATCTCAGAATATTATGAATAAGTGCCCAACTTCATCAAAGATTAAACAAGGGAACCAACGGTATAGAGGTAAGCTTACTTTAATTTATTTTAATTGCATTAAAAATAAATAAATAAAAAAAAAAAAAAAAAAAAAAAAAGATAAATGATGAAGTTTACTCAAAAAGGAAAAAACATATACAAGCAAAGAAATACAAAGAAAGTTTTCAAGAAAAATATTATGCACTAAAGAAGACATCTCTTCATCAGAAGAAGATGAATATGCAGTCAGCAACAGTGATATAGAAAGGGTTTTATTCATGGAAATATAAGACTATGATAAATAAGAATATGAATAAGTCGAAGAAGAATATGAATAAGTCAAATAAGAATATGAAGAAGTGGGAAGAAGAAGCTGAAGAGGTATAAGTTGACTACCAGAAGAATTGATGTGTCCCATAGAAGTTACTCCAAGAGAAAATAAGAAAACAAAGAAAACCTACAAGAGGAACTAGGGACAAGAAAGAAGACACTAAGAAATTAGAACAAATGATCACAAATTTGGTTATTAAATAGAAAAAGATAAAAGAATTGAAGAAGCACCAAAGAACAATTGAAAAGGACAGATCATTGGAAATTCCAGCGATATTGTCACATTAAGAAAGGATATTCAAAATAAAAATATGCAAATAGCTCAAAAATTTTGATGCCATTATCAATAGTAAAAAATCTCACTTTGACAAGTCCTAACTTGGATACAATCGATAGAAAAGGGATCAACTTAGAACAAAAGAGCAAGAAACATATCCAAAAATCTATGGAAAAACAATCAAAGGATAGGAAGATATACAAGGAATATTATAGAGACACTCCTCCAACGAGAAGATCTACATTTAAGAATCAACAACGGATAAATAGGGCCTCAGAAGAAGAAGGATTCATAAGAGGCACCCTCCTTTTAGAAGATCTCCAACTCCCAAGTATCAAACTATATTTTTGGTTTATGTTATTCATGTAATAATTTCAAACAAGCTAGAATGTAGAGATAACAACAAGAACATAAACAATTTGAAAGTCATACACAAAATGGTTATCCAAGAAGGCTCCAAGAAACAAAAAATAAAAAGTTACAACATGCTTGAATCTTTGAGCACTGGCGGACGTTACAATGTAACAACTTTGGACAAATGACCAAACATTGCAGAATGATAGTCCCTCCTAGAGAACTGTAGCAAAATAACAACAAATACGTACAAGAACCTTTGGAAAAGGACATGGATAAGAAAGCAAAAATCAATATAGAAATGAAGAATGTACACTCGCTCTACATGTTAAGCAAAATAGCTGGTTGGTATGTTGACAATTGTGGTTCAAAAACACATGAAAGGTGAGAGACAAAGTTTTACATTAAGAACAAAATAGATGACTGGCCTCTCCTTCGAAATGATGATTCAACTAAAATCATTGGAAAAGGCACAAATTTAATTGGGAAACAAGAATACCAAGGAAGAAATAAGTCACTAGTAGAAGATATGAAACATAATCTTCTATGTGTAATTCAAATGTGCACCAAGGTCATGTTACCAATCACAAAAGTGTGAGATAAAAAAAATAAGGTTTAGGAAAATAGATTGCTGCTGTACCGCAAGAACTTCAAGCACCAGCATGTGTTATGAAATTGGTCGAAAAGTGTTGTCTAAGAAAGGAAAATGAAAATTGGCTGCGGCAAAGAAGAATGGTTCACACACATTTTGATAACCTTTCAAAGTCAACAAAAGAGAAGTACAGAAATTCCCTAGATCACAAAAAAATCGAACCAACACTTATGCAAGCATTGTCAATCAACAAGGAAAGAAACAAAAAACTAGGTTCAAATCAAACGAATATCCAATCCATTGCCATTCACCGGAAATCAGCACACCGCATCTAGTTGGACCAACTACAACAAATGGTTTAAAAGGTGGGAAATACCTTTGTTATTAGTTGATGATTATAATCGCTGATTACCGAGAGGGGGTGGAATTAGTAATAACGTAATTATAATCCCTTTCTTCAAATAATCAAGTGTTATATCAATGAATTATTATCCAATAATGAGCAATAAGAAATGAACACCCACACACATACACGCTATTAATTAGTGTTTTACGTGGAAACCCAAATAGAGAGAAACCATGGAATGATTTTTCTTATATGTCTTATGAATTACATATTCATTGAAGAACAAACTTCCTTTGTTTTCTATATGAAAATGGAAGGAGGACGCATAACCCCCTGATTCTCAGGCTACAACCTCATTGAAGATCCAACTCCCAATTCTTTGCCTACAACCAAAAAGAGGCTACAAACCCCAATGTTCACCGACTACAACCGGAAGGTGGATACAACCACTTTTCCTTGCCCTGCCCAACCACCAAGTAGAAGTAGATCGATGGAACCACTATCACACTATCAGTAGGAGATATACCACTGTAGTTCCCTGCACTAATAACCTAATCCATGTATCAACCATGCATCAACTCAACCTCGTAATCAACTCAAGATTCATAAACAAGTGCATCAACTATGCACCAACCTCGTACTAAACAATCTTTAATCAACTCCGTACTATTAAAAACCAACCATGTTCCTAAGATACCAACTATGTCAACATTCATCAACTATGACTCATCAATATAAAAATGCCTAACATCATCAATTTTACACCTCATGTATGTGCCAACTCATCAACTACTTGTGTCAATCATACCCAACTTTGTACCTCAACCAAAAGATCTCATCATTTTCTATCATACAAATATGATTTATAACTCTTTAATAGACCTGTATATGATTACATACCTGAAACCTTCCTTCTTTAACTTTAAACAACAAGAGAGACTAGCATTTACATCAAACTTTTCTTTAGTCTCACATGACTGTTTTTGGATTAGTCAACAACGATGACTTGAAATAATAATAACTTTCTACCTCGTAATGTATAAATATATGAAACTGATATGAAAATGTTCTTTAGTGTATTTTATGCAATTCCTACAAGTGTCACTACTGGAACCTCTCTTATAAAATTAGTTATAGAAAAAATGGCATACCTTGTTGAATTCTCGCTTATTCTAGAGAGCTAATCTTTGTAGAGTGTGCCCTACACCTAAATATTTGTTGAATCAATCATACAATGTTACAAAACTACTATAGACTATAATATAACCAAAAACAGTTAAATTTTATGGAATTTGATATACATGAACAAGCATGACGTTTTTACACCAAACACTTGTTTTTGACTAGTTTCAGATCTAGCCACAAACCTATTTTCCATGTAGTGTAACTCAAAAAAATAAAATGACCCACATGATGAATTTTTAAACACAGATACTTTGGACATGCTCTCTTAATGGAATATAAATTTCACTGCTTGAATCATTCTATAAAAAACATTATTACAAAATGGTGAGATGACCCATAACTAACATACCTTAGAGAGCACCATCACAAGAATTTATCCCTTCCTTGAATTCTCAGCTCATTTCTCTGCACCTCAAAAATTTTACTTAGATATCCTTTGGTTAAGGCTCACCTATAGTATTCAATATTCTCAATAGGTACTAATGAGAGAGCTCCTTGCCTATTATTTATACCTCCAAGTAGCTTCCTTAAAACATCTTCTAGGTCACTTTTGTCTAATTCTCTCCTTATTTTAGGGTTAACCCACTTCTAATTTCTCCATTAAATTTATTATTTAAATAATAGATTTTATATTCACTTTGAATTATAATGCACTCCACTACTAATTCTTTATTATTTACCTTTAAAAAATTCTTTTAAACCACTTTGACTACTTTGACCTTTGGGGCTTCTGGATGACATATGAGGGTCCTCAACTGTAAGGCCATAACTCTCAAACGGAGGAGTTATGGATGTTCCACATAAAACCAGAAATGTAATGACAAGAACCATTTATATAGGATAGTTTCATTGACAATTCATTGGCTTTTCATCTTCATTATTTTTACAAATAAGCATGGGTCTTCCAACCATTCTTATATGATAAATCAATCCGCAAAGCTTCTTCCTATGAGGGATTACCCATAAGGGGACCACTTTAGAGTTAATCCATTTATAAATATTATCAAGCATTACAAGAGAATAATGAGTCATATTTACATCAAATGATCTTGGTTCCATTACCCAACCTTTTGTGCTATTGTGGCTTCAATGGTTGAGATCAATGATAACCAACGTTAATCAACAATATCCCCTCGCATTGATTGGAAACCCTAATGCAATACTAAAATCATATCACTCTATGCTCCCCCTAAACCATGCCTCTCACATTCAGATCTCGACAAATCTACCCCTGAACTGCCCTCCGCCTCATTCCTCTTAAGACTGATAAACTCTTGTGAATCATGCTCTATCTCTCCATCACGATACCTGATAAATCTGATAAATCTCTCCCTATTTGTCATCAATGAAAGGTATCTTCCATCCAAAGTTTCTCCCTTGACTGAACTATCCTCTTATGGTGCTTCCTCGTATAAATCTAAGACATATAATATACACTAAAATAATTCATTTTGGAGTAGAAATAACTCCAAGTCTCCTACATGATATTCAAAGGATTCCCATGGAAGTGGTTTTTGAATATGTTTCTTCCACTTATTCTTTGTGCCCACATACTCAACTTTGATGTTCTCTGCAACCCTATCCTTGTGAGAGTGATACTTGATTGGAATGTGCTTCTGCTTGGAGTGCATCAATCGGGTTCTTTGAGATACTGATGGAAGCTATATTATCACAATAGATTGAATAGGATCATCATACTCAACTCAGATATCCGGCTGAGCTTATTTCTTCCAAAGAACTCGGTATAACATGATTCTCCTCCAGAATATAATTTCTAACAGATAAATATATTGATGATTGTTTCGTTTAGCCATGATAATAAACACTCACCTGTAGGAACACTGCCTCCATCAAAGTTTCATCGGCCATCACACAACCTTCCCAATCAGATCCAGGTAGGCAATAAGTATATATCCTTCCTTTTTGGATATAATCCAAACTCTATGTTCCTTTGTGATATCTCAAAATCCTCTTCACCGAAACACATGTGACTCCTTTGGTGTTGGCAATGAAATCATACACCTATCCAACTCGGGCCGCAGATTACATCTAGCCCGTATAAGTATCACATATAGTAGGATGCCAATCATTGACCTCAGATTGCCTTCCTCGATCCGAGACTTCTCCAAATCATCATCATCATCTACCAACTTGGAACTAGTTTGAATGGGAGTGATAATTGGTTTGCAATCTTCCATTCTGAACTTCTTTAACATTTCTCTGATATACTTGGTTTGAGAAATAAATATTTCTTGGTTTCTTTGACGTATCTGAAGTCCCAGAAAGAAGGATAGTTCTCCAAGTAATGACATTTCAAATTCATTCTGCATATATTTTGCAAATTTCTGGCTTAACATGTCATCATCACTACCAAAAATAATATGATCAACATAAAATTCAATTAATAAAATATTACCTTGACTTACCTTGATGTAGAGGTTGTTGTCTGCACTCCCTTTTATGAACCCTACCTACTACAGATACTTATCCATTCTAGAGTACCATGCTCTAGGAGCCTATTTTAGACAATACAAGGACTTCTTTAATTTACACACATAATCTACGTTCTCTGACAACTTGCTGACGGGCGAAATTGACCGTCCGTCAACTGGGAGAGTGGAACCGGTCCGGGGTTGTCTAAATAACCCAAGCCGTTTGGAATGAACCACCCTGACGGGTTTAATGGCTTCGTTGGCCACCCTGAGGTCCTAAGAAAACCAAAGAGGAAACTAACCTAAACGTACTACAACTAATAAAAAAAAAAACTAAACTAATTAACAATAAATAAAAACAAACTAATTACTAATCTAACTAAAACAAACTACTAATAACTAAATATAAAATATGCTAACTATTATATATACAAACTACTAATTACACTAACTCTAATGATTAGTTGTCTAACTACTTGTTATACTACAACTTATTCACAAATATACATTATCTACACCTCACAGATTTAAATAAAACCTGTTAAACTCATTGAATTTCTGTCCTAAGACAACAAGATATGTTTTTTGATTTTTTTATATTTTATGAAAAAGAAATAAAACTTACTGAAACTAAACGATCTAATATATTTATTGAAATTAAACAATCTAATATAAATCTAATTAAACTTATATCTAAATTAAACTACTTATAAAA
>SNQJ01S0096459.1:3092-29010 GCA_010110895.2 Picea sitchensis | reverse complement strand
AGTAATTTTGAATGAAAATCAGACAAAAGTATTTTTTCCTTGATGAAGTTGTTGATATGAGTAACATACATTGTACAATTTAGATGCAGCAAGAGTTTTGAAGGTATTTTTCTTTGATGAAGTTGTGAGTATGAGCAGTATTTAGTGTACAATTTGGATGTAGTAAGAGTTTTCAAGGTTTTCAAATTTAATTATCCTTTAAATCAAATAAACTAAAAAGAGTTTAAACATCTCTAAATTGGATTCTACAAATAAAATCTATAATTTTTATAAATTTAATAACGAATTTCAACAAAATTAAATTATCTAATTCTAATAATAAATTGGATTCTACAAATAAAATCTATAATTTTTATAAATTTAATAACGAATTTCAACAAAATTAAATTACCTAATTCTAATAAAAAAAAGCCTATTGAAAAATAGCCAAAGCTTTGACCTTCTATAATATAAAACATTTTTATTTTAAAATTTCATATATATATATATATATATATATATATATATATATATATATATATATAACTGCAAACCCAGTGCATAATGACATTGCATAGTCATGAATTAAATCCCAAAGCATGGGATACTTGAGATAAGATTCTCACTGCTGTTGTTTTTTTTCTCGTGCGCATGCACTGTTGCCCTTCTTAGCGTTTAATGTTGGATAAAGCTGCTGCGCCCTGGTGTTGGTTCTTTTGGGATAGTATCAGCTGAAAATATGGCTATGAAATCGTATCACCGTTTTCAAAGTTGTATACCCATGCTTCCATATGATGTTGTGTGGGACATGTGGATCATCGTTTTTCAATGCCCTTGTGATGAAAGAAGAGGACAAAACCANGGGATAGTATCAGCTGAAAATATGGCTATGAAATCGTATCACCGTTTTCAAAGTTGTATACCCATGCTTCCATATGATGTTGTGTGGGACATGTGGATCATCGTTTTTCAATGCCCTTGTGATGAAAGAAGAGGACAAAACCAAAGGTCCATATTGACTTTCGGTACATTGTCCTCCAAGTATATGACCTGCTGCTCCCTAGGTGGCAGGCAAGTAAAATTCCTAGTGGTAGTCAATGGGATTTGGTAGTAAAGTTGTTCATTTATTTTTAGATACCAAAATTAAATGAGAGTACACAATAAGAATTCAAGCTAAGCTAAGGCCACGTTTTATGTTATTTTGGTGAAATAGATATTCTCTACTCATGATGCTTAACTAAAAGTAATTTAAGCTAATGGTTCTATATGATGCTAAACTATCAAGGACTCAAAGTAATGAATTTCGGGTGAGAAAAAATCGAGGAATAAAAGTAGTTAAATGGAAAGGAAAAAGAAGAGTCACACTATTATTACCTCTACTTTATTAAGCACCAAGAGAGATTGAAAAAAAAACAATTATAAACCTTTATACTTAAAAGCTACATGGTTAATATGAGTTTATACTAGTCTATATGTATACTATAATGACAAGTTATGATATGGATATGTAAAAGCTATCGACTTTTCGGATGGAGGAAAGGGAGGAAGGAGGTGGGCATTTAGGGTTTTCTATAAAGTTGGCTAAAGGAAGGAAGAGGTGTTTGCAATCCTTTGAATGATGAGAATCTCTCTCCCAAAGGCAAGGATTCCTAATATCCTCTCCCAAGGGAGAGGATCAAAAGCCTCTCTTTTGAAGATGATTTCTTGGATTGGATCTTTGTGGTCCAAGGAAGCAAAGGGTAAGGTAAGGGTCTCTCCTTTGCATCATGGATATTACTCTTCATGTTTGAAAATCATGATGAGAAAGACATAGTTTTCAATGGAGTTTCATGGTTATTTAACTAATTGGGGTTTGTTCTTATGCCCTAGATCAATTCTTTCAACTCTAGATTGGCCTAGAAAGATAAGTTCTACCTATGTGGTAAGGCTTTCAATAGTGACACTCCATTTTTACAATCAAATGGTTTTAAAATGAATTGGGGATAAGATTGGTTCTTTCCAATATTCAACACCTGAAAATCTAGTGCTTGAGGGTCTTCCTAGGATTTTGCTTTTGATGTCTACCAGTAGTGATTTGCTAGAAGAGATTACCCTTGACAAGGGACACAACTAACAAGTACAACTTATTGACTATGAAACTCTTCACTTTAGATGTTGACTCTTTCATAAGCATGAATACATTATTTGTGACTACCCTCTTAAGAGTGATGCATATAGGAAGCAAAAGAAGGTCAAAGTATGTCCTAACTTATTGGGAGATCATACATTGCATGCTATGGAGGATTCACAAGGCATAAGTTTAGGTGAGGGTGTTAAGGGTCAATCAAAGGTGTATGATATCATATCATGTCCTCTACCAATGAATCCAATCGATGGGGAGTTGGACATAGCTCATTAAAATATGGAGGAGTCATATATTGTGTCAATGCCATAGATGAGGAGGTTTGATCTTCTTATGCAAGGGATCGATTCTCCAAAAATATATTTTTAGGTGATATCTCCTCGAGGATTGCAAATATGAAATCAATCCTGGAAGTGGATTGACAAGAATATGATGTCTTGACATTTGATTATGGATACTTACTTGGTTTCAATCAATGGTTCATCTTCAACTTTGGGCACTCTAGTCAAGTGTTATGTGGCGGGGTCTCATCAATTTGGGAACTACCCTCGTATTCATTCTAGGATTTGTATCTACCTGCTTGGGATCTAACAATGTTCCACCTTTCCATGTAAGTTCAATATATGGGAGAAAAGCAAATTTGCTATATGTTGGCATCGAAGGTTTTGCAAAAGATGTGCATCAAGAAGAAAACATTGTGTGTGCACCCATGAAGATACATTGTGTGACACCAAGGTTCATCATCTGTGCCAACCAAAGGAATATTGCACGTTCCAACCTATTTTTTGTACTATGCACAAGGAATCAAGAAGAGACCGCATGCAGACCAAATCTGAGCATATCTTTGGGAATCTTTGTAATTGATATTGTAACAACCCGAAAGATCATGGGAAAGGTTATGGATGAGTTGGAAAGTTAGTTAGGATTTCCACACTCCAAGAAATATATGGGGGTTGCATGCAGACATGTAAAAGTGTGGGGATTTGGTTCACTAGAGAGAGTGGAGTAGTGAAGCAATATAGTAGTCGAGTGTAGAGTTGATAATTTTAAAAGAGAGTAAGTTGGGATAGAATTAGAGTTTCAAGTCCATTATTGTCACTAATTTGCATGAGTCTGTAATAGACCTAGAAAATGTGCATGAATGAAAAAAAGAAAGACTAGAGAACATGATGCACCTTTATTATGAATTTGTATCTGAATGAGCTTGAAGTTAATGAATTAAATATGAAGGCCTTTGTTGGTGCAAACTTGTCATAGTGGGGTCCTCTTCAAGTTACCAACAAAAAGGTACTGTTGCCATCTAGTGCGCTGGCATTTTCATCTTCCTGGAAGGGAAGAAGTCTCACCCAAAGCACGACCGAGAAAACAAGATTAGGGAAGGGTGAGAATAATGCTTAGTCATATCTACAAGTTATCAAGATTAATACCATTCTTTCGAAAGATATATTAACCATATTATAGTCTTTAACACCTCATAACCCAGGACAAAAGAACGGAGTTGCGCAAAACATCATAAAGAAATACAGAAGCATCATGCATAATAGACATAACATAATATCATTCCATGGAAACAAAAATCATCATATACAGAGGTCTTCTTTTAAATTTTATCCCCATCAGTTTTCTATTATATCAGAGTCCTTACTCAAAATACATGCGCAACTTATCTTAGACATATACAAATTCATGCCAAAGAGAATCAATAAGTACATCTCAGGATAGTACAAGACCAAATCATATTCTCTCCCATCTCTTGCTCTTACTACCTCTATTGTAATACAATAATAGTTTCCCTTACATTCCCAATATGGCACAAAACTAGTTCTCACTACCCAACCTGATTACAATCCTCTTCTTTCATTATATATTACAACCCTTTCCTCTTTATTGAGAACCTGCAAAATCTCTCGTCTTTTTGATTATGTTTCAACTGCTCCTCCCAAAACTGATTGTACGCTGGCCTTTAACCATTTTATATTCTAGCACCGTTTTGTTGTGTGCTCTTTCGCTTAGCCTTCTTTTCCTTCCTTTACTTGGTTGTTTGGCTCTTTGGTAGCTTTTGCAACTTATATTTTTCAAAAAAAAGGGCCCAACAAGTCCCGACCACAATCCTTGACTCGCCCCGTGTCAAGAATTTGGTTCTTACATGGTCTCTGATTTGGCTTGTGATCCTTTTATGGGTTTTCTTTCTTCTTCCATCTTGCTTCCATACATGACTCAATTTTTTTCTTCCTTAGCTCCTTCAAATGAAGGGCTCAACTCTAGCACTAGTTCCAGGGCTTTCTTCCTAATCTCCTGGAAATGTTCAATTTTGTCTTGCCACTTCCTGGAAAGCAATTAGGCTTCTGCTACAAACTGTTGAGTTGTGATAGTGTTGAACTCCATTGGCTTTGATGCGATAAGATAATTCCATTCTACATCCGCTACTATGTCCACCTGGTGCATCCTGAGGTATGCAGTTTGTACTATTGGCTAAAAGTCTCTCAGTTCCTTCTTGGGCATTGTTTGAGCTTCAAACATGGCATTCAAAGTGTTGTCATCTTGCTGGATCTCATCAAATTTTTCTTGTTATTCCATAGGATCATGTGCTTTGGTATCTTTTTCATTGAGGGTTTCGATTTTAGTGTGTAACTCTTCTGGTCCTTGGTTTCCCCGAGTTATCACACCCATCCAATCATTGACTTCCTTAAAAATGGTAGTGCACTCAACGGTCTTCTTATGCAACATGTCTCTATCATCATTTCCTTCCAGGACAACCCTTTCCAGCTATTGTTGGAGTTCTTTTGGTTGTCCCTCGGCCTTCAAATTCATTCCATCCAACTTATCTTGGAGGTCCTCTTCTCAGTATTCCAACGCCGCCCATGCTTCCTAGACTAATTCAATATGTTTCTCTGGCTCTTCGGCTGTGCTGAACTTTGGAAGATGAGGTGTTTCTTTCCTAAAATTTGGTCAGACCTCTGTTAATGTTTCCTTCACCTTCTCCATTTTATGCTCTGTGGAGTTTTAAATATTCCTATTTCTTTTTGGCTTGTTGAATTATGTTGGCCCTTGACCAAGTTTTGAGGATCCTTGGTCATGTTTGACCTATTTTGGGACTTCAACAGGTTGTAGAAGGAGGAGCACAAGTCGAAGCGGAGATCCCGAGATCTCTGCCCCTTTTTAGGGATTTTTGGGTTTGGGGCTTATGTAACGGGTATGGAGATGTCAGCCCATGGGTTTACCCATGCTTAGGCCTATTTTTTAATATATAAATAGATGTTAGGTGATGTAAGAAGTAGTGACTAGTTAGTTGTGAGCCATTGTTGCTAAGTGCAAAAGTAGATTTGTGTGATTTGGCTTTGTGTGTATTGTGTAAGACTTGCAAGGCTAAGTACAAGTTACTGTAAAAGACTGTGTAAGGCTCTGTGCCTAGATCTACTCGGGGAAGGAGGATCTGGAAAAGTGCGTGCAAATATCTTGTCCTATGCGGAGTAGGATCTTGTGGCTCCGTGCATGTAGATGATTGGCAGAAGATAATAAAGAGAAGAAGAGTTGGTGGACATAGCCCCAGGCCGGGGGTGAACCACGTACATCATGTGTTATGGTTGCTTTATGTCTTATGTTGTTATTTATGCTTAGTGATTTATGTATGTTAGCTAGATCTATGAATGCTTAGTGCCCTGTCTATGTGGATGAATGTTAGATTTGATCTATCTTGATGTGTTAAGTGCTTGAATGTGTTAAATCTCGTAGATTACTACGATGCTCTGTAATTAGGGTTTATCTGCGTTGTAAACTAACGTTGAATAATAATGAATTATAACTGCTAAGTGCTTTGTTAAGGCGTTACAATCATAGATCTGTGTCCCATCTAAGGTTGCAGACATCTAAGTATTGCAACCACCCCTATCTCTACCTCGGGTGAGACTTCATCTGCTCCGCAGGTGTTGCCGAAAGGGTTGGTAGTTAGTGTTTTGTTGGTGCGCTCTTGAGTGTTGAACCCTGGGTCTGCCCCTATGCCAACAAACGGTTCCATTGTCGGGACCTGAAACTGTGATTGTTGGGAATTGAGGAAGAAGAATCTATGTGCGAAGATCTGACCTGAAACTGTGATTGTTGGGAACTGAAGAAAAGAGAAAGCTATGTATGTAGATCTGTTGCTTTAGTGCATAGTATTCTACTTAACTTGTGAAGCTTTGTGCTAAGAAGAGAAGTTTGATCTGAAGAAAAGAGGTAAGATCTTGAAGCTTTGTGCTCTGATAAAGGAAAGAATAGTGAATTTTTTTTATTGAAAAAGGTAAGATAAGTGAAAATTTTTGTTTCAAAAGTATGGATCTAGGTATGTTTGATAAAGTTTGTCCTAGCCTAAAAACTAGGGAACGACTAGAAGAAATAAGGTTTGATATGAGTAGATCTGATAGAAATAATAAAAGATATGTTATTCCTATGCATAGAAAGAATGTTTGGACTAACAAATGGATGCAGGACCCTAGAAATAATTTTTTGTAGGATAGCTACTATGATCCTAGTGCGCAGTACAGGAAAGGCTAGGGATCATTTAAGAGAAATGTTAGAATATGAATGGATGTGCTCGTTTTACCATCAACAATATCACTATTGTCACCCAACCATAGACCGAAGCCACCCTCCGAGCACCTTAACCTTGACAGAGAATCATTCCGAAAGAAAACCCTAGGCTAGATAGCCAAACAAAGGGTAGCGCACATTTCTCCAAGGATAGCGCACCAAACAAGAGCTGATCAGATAGTCCAAACCCTAACCAAGAGATATTCCAAGCCAAAGCATAATATTCTAGCTGCAGTAGCTGCAACGACAACTCTCCTCCAAACCTGCACACAATCTGGGCAACTGCAATGTGCACAAGTGCTACTCTGCAATTCTGAGAATGCCTGCTAGAATGAAGATTGGCCTCCTGTATTTATACTAATTCTGGCTAATTGCCTGGGCTGAATTCTCATTCTAGGTACTTATTAATTCAGTATATATTATTTCTTCTTGCCGACTTCTTCTTTTGGAGACTAATAACCTAACACAAGTTATCCTCTTGAGTTGACTTGTCTTCTAGGGTTATTAGCCAACTCATTAGGGTTTCTTCTTGCTTCCTGGAATATTCTATTCTCGTCAGGTTTACACGTGGAGGTAAATACCTCCCATAACTACCATAATATCAACACTCCCTCCTAGCTAGGGAGGTATTTGAAGGTAATGGTATTGAGCACAAACATACCATTTACCCGGTAGCATCAACGTAGTCGTATAGACTATCTCATGACTAGATCATGAGCACCATCATCACTATCAGTGTCATCAATTGCATCATCTCTCAAGACCATACTCCATCTGAGTAATCAGACATGATGTTGGATAAGTCACTCACACCATAGAGTGACACAACAACCATTTTTCTAATATGGACATGTCCTAAAAGATTAAATGTTCTGAACCATTTTCTCTCTGAGAAATCTCTATCCATTGATCATCCATCTAGTTGATAATCATTTCCAACACTGCTGATAGTCTTCAAGGAAATCAGAACAATATTATTCAATAGAACACAACTGTGTCTATCCATAGTACTACGCAACTACAATCCATTGGTACACTACCACACCAAGTAGCACATAGATACTTGATCAGTGACATACAGTCACAATCAGTGGAACACATCCACCACAGTAGTAAACATCTACTGTTTAGAGACATACAGTCTCCATAACAATTATCTGATATCAATCTGCACAAAAACAATGTTATGATATAAACTGAATCATCTAGGCCATTCTTCCACTCACATCTGTGAGATATGGAAGAGCATCTGCCCTCAGAAGGTCAAACATCAATGATGAGCTATCTAGACTATTATTCTCAAGCAAGAAAGAATAATTTTCCCGATTTCTTAGCCTGGACCATTCCCCACCCTGGGCCATTCCTTTGGCACTAAACAAAGTGCAACCTGGAAAGAATAAATCTTCCCTAAGGAATGCTTGTCCCTGATTGTTGAACCTGGACCATTCCCCACCCTGGGTCATTCCTCCGACACTAAACAAAGTGAAACCTGGAGAGAATGAATCTTCCCTAAGGAATGACTATCCGGACCATTTCCAAAGAAAATGACTGTCCTGCACCAACCTCCAAAACAGACCATTCCCCATGTTAACCACAATGGGAAATCATTGTCTGGCGAGTCGGGCCAATCTTCTTGAGTAACCCTCAAGAAGAGAGACTACCCTATACCATTCCCCATGTTAACCACAATGGGAAATCGTTGTCTATGGTACATAAAAAATCCATCGAACCATTTTCATTACGAAAATGACCGTTCGATCTGGACCATTTTCCGAACTGGAAAATGCATGTCCGTAAGAAATCTCAAACCACTTTCCGAACTGGAAAGAAACTACTCATCCTGGACCATTTTTTGAACTGAAAAATGACTGTCCATAAACACATCAGTGCTCCCTCCCAACCTGGGATTCATATCTTCCTTTTTCAATAGGGAAGTCATCTCCACGAGCTCCATCTTGAGTACGCAAACTCTTTCATCTTGGTCAAAGGACTTTACGAAAATATCTTCTTATTTTCTCATCTATGGAGGTATATATTGGAAAACCACTTTTTCCTTTTTGGACTTCATCACGGAGAATGTAATGCTTGATCTCAATGTACTTTGGTCTTTCTAGAACACTGGTATTCTCTGAAGGCTTCATATAGATCTGATCAATCATTGTTGGATTCATCTTTTGTTTCCTGCTAGCTCATAACATCGTGGCAAGGGTCAAACTGGAACATATCTAAGTGGTACTTCCTCTGCCATCATGAGGGTTTGTCATGGATTAGCAATCCATCATCCTGAGCTTCTGAGTAACTATTCTAATACAATATCTTTGTTTTAGAAATATTTTCACCATGCTTCTGATGTGCATTGGAATCTCTCTACCAAGTTGTCTTCTTCCATCTGCATACAAGGGTCTCCTTCTAGTATACCTCAAAACCATGAGGTTTCTCTTCATATGCTCTTTGTTCAATTGCTCTGGAAAATAGTATTTGCATTTATCTGATGTAAAGACTCCAAACCATGGATGATATAATAATTCATGTAGAGGTATGTCTGGATTACTGGAACAAGTAAATATCATAGTCTTCTCCCTCCATCTGGGAGAACTTCTAGTTCTGGATCTCGCAATGCTTTCATTCATAAATCTTCCATACATTGTTCTTCATCACAACTTCCAGTTCCTCTGCTTGATTGCTTTTAGTGAGTTCATATAAGGTTGGTAATCTTATGATTCTCGATACAATGACTGGTTGTTCTGGCTTCTCTTTCTTTCTTGGAATCTTCATGTTTTTCCTCATGTTTTTCTTTATCTCTTGGGTCCATGGAGTTTCTTATAGATTTCATGCCCTAAAGATTTCACTTCTTTCTTTCATCATAGGATCACGGATGTGGATGGAAAAATAGGGATACTTTAAGGCTTCTTTTAGAAGAAGGATTCTTCTGAAGTCAAACTGAACATGTACTACTTTTCATAGTTGCTACCATGGATATATACTTCATCATCTTCAATGGATCATAGGATTATCTCCCTCCTAATCCTTGCTTCATGTATGCATTCTCTTCTTTTGGTAATATATAATCGGCTCCCTCCATCTAGGAGATTCCATGCTTACGTCTGCATCCTTATTGCCTTCTGCAAGGTGTCATAAGTATTTCTCCAATTTCCTCTTGATTGTTGACTTCTTTTTGTCTTTTCTTCTTACAGGTTTCTTCAAGATTGATTCTGGTTCGGCTTATCTTGTAATAGCTTCCACATGCTCTGTTACCAGGGGTTGTTGATGTTCTTCATCCTTTCATGTGTATTGTCTTGTATTATAGTCATTGTGATAGAAATCCTTATCTTGTTGTTCTTCCATAGGTATAGTTTCTCTTGGAACATATTATCTTCTCAGAGATAAATATACAAGATATGTACAGAAACTATGCAAACAAGATATGTATAAAAACTATGAAGAGTATGTTTACCTTGTCTTAGAAGAAGAAGTTTGCTTTATCCTGCTTGGTTTTCTTTGAGGATTTCCTTTCTTCAGAAACTGATGCTTCATGTGTCTCTTTCCTTTTCTATAGCTTGGGACAATGATTCTTGTAGTGACCATATTTTCGACAGTTGAAGCATTGTATTTCTGACACATCCTTCTTTTGATTTGGCTTCTTTCCAAAATTCCTTTTGTTCCTGAAATTCTTGAATCTTGTTGTGAAGGCTTGATCATCGTATTTCTTTTGAGGTTTCTCTTTTGCACTAGTCTTTGATTCTTCCTGTGCACAACAAGTCCAAAGTTCTTCAAATGTGGGATACTCCTTCCTTGTGTTCATGCTTGCGGAAAATTCATCCCATGTCTTGGGAAGACCATTGCGTACTATATTTACCAGTTACTTCTCTGAGGTGATTTCTTCAATATCTTGTAGTTGATATCTTAACTGAGAGATCCTCACAAAGTATGATGTTATGTTATCATAATCATTCATCTTCATATCACGAAGCTCATTATTCAAAATCATTACTTGTCCAATGTTTCTAACTGAGAAGAGGTTTGTTAGGGCATCATACATCTTCTTTGATGATTCAAGATGGGATATGTAGGGTATCAAGTGGTGTTTTATAGAGTCCACTATGATACTCATGGAATTGATGTCACCGTCTTTGAACTTTTCCATAACTGCAATGTTATGTGGTTCTTTCTCTTTTCCTTCTTCAAACTCCAATTCCACGATCTTTCCTTTCACGATATCCAACACTTTATTCTTGGCAAGGATGAGGTCAATCCTTGTCTTCCACACTCTGAAGTTAGAATCCCCATATAACTTGTTTTTTGACTTCATGGATTAGGTCATGGTTTCCTTGACCTGGTCAACCCTAGATTTGACCAAAAACTCAAACTTGGCATCTTGGTTTGCTAAGAGTACCAAGAGATGCACTAGGCTAGGGTGCATTGATCTATCCATAAGTTAGATCAATCCCTTCACTTAAGGTGCCTCAACAAGAGGATTAGGGTTTCTGCAACTGCACCTGCTAGTAACCCTAGCGACAGTTCTTTGGTGACTGCTCCTGCTAGAAACCCTAGCGATAGTTCTTCAATGAGATCAATATCCCTATGGCTATGCTTCCTTCCAGTGGTTTAGACTAAATGAAGGAGGTGTGGGCCCATAAACTGTTAGAATATGAATAGATCTGCTCATTTTACCATTGACAATATCACTATTGTCACTCAACCATAGGCTGAAGCCACCCTCCAAGCACCTTAACCTTGAAAGAGAATCATTCTGGAAGCAAACCCTAGGCTAGATAGTCAAACAAAGGGTAGCACACCTTTCTCTGAGGATAGCACACCAAACAAGAGATGGTCAGATATTCCAAACCCTAACTAAGAAATAGTCCAAGCCAAAGCGTAATCTGCTAGCTGCAGCAGCTGCAATGACAACTCTCCTCCAAACCTGCGCACAAACTGGGAAACTGCAGTGTGCATAAGTGTTGCTCTGCAATTCTGAGAATGCGTGCTATAATGAAGACTAGCCTCCTATATTTACACTAATTTTGGCTAACTTCTTGGGCTGACTTCTCATTTTGGGTACTTATTAATTTAGTATATATTATTTCTTCCGGTTGACTTCTTCTTTTGGAGGCTAATAACCTAATACAAGTTATCCTCTTGAGCCGACTTGTCTTCTAGGGTTATTAGTCAATTGATTAGGGTTTCTTCTTGCTTCCCAGAATATTCTATTCTCATCAGGTTTACACGTGGAGGTAAATACCTCCCGTAACTACCATAATATCAACAAGAAAGAGAGGATTAACTCTTTGTTACAATTGTAGAAGATCAGGACATCTTGCTAAGGAATGCCCTGGTAGAAGACCTAGTTGTATTTGTTGTAAATATATGGATCATGAAGTTTTGGATTTCCCTAGAATGATTGCTAATGTTGAAATAATGAATATGGAACAAGAAAACCATGAGAAAGGCCAAGAGACTAATATTATGGCAGAACCTCAGAAAGAATCAGAGACTTAACTATTGTAGATGAAAGAAACCCTGAACGATCACAGAGATATCAACTTGTTAGAGGTATTCAAAGAAAAAGAATGCATAGAAACAAGAATAGGAGACTTTGACATTGACTGTGCTCTGGATTAGGAAACACAAGTGAATATCATGATACAAAGAACTTGGGAAATTTTAAGAAAGCCTGCTATGCTTCCTTCATTAGGAGGAATAGGATTATTTAGAGGAAATTTGATAACCCTATGTGGAAGACTCACCCAGATATCTATGAGTGCTCATGGAACTTCGACAAAGGAATATTTTGAGGTTGTTAAATTTATTGAGAACAACGCCCCATTTGCTATGTTACTAGGAAAAACCTGGATTGAGAAAGAGCAGATCCGAAGAAAATATGAGGAAGCTCTAGAACATAAAAAGTAATATCTAAGAGACTTCATGACTAAGAGAATAATGCACTTATTGAAAGAACAAGAGGACCAGTCGAAGCTACTAAGGACCAGAGATCTGGATGTTGAAGTTGAAAGAACACAAAAATACTTGAAATACCTGTCTGTACAGAGGAGTAGAGCACCTACCCCATAAAAAGAAGAAGTATTTCCCTTGAACTCTAGTAAAGACCGTCAACAACACGAAGTCACTATGCCAAAAGAAGATAAGAAGAAGAATGGAAAGAGGAACACCAAGACAAATATCACCGGGAAGAAGGCTAGAAAGCTCAGTAAAAAGAGAGCAAAGATAGAAAAGTTGCAGAATGTGCTAGAGGGAACTTTGCAAAAGGAAGGATTCCAGAACTTGAACTTCGTCAGGATATCAGTATAGCACATCATGGAACTTCGCCATGGTGAAGCAATATGACCGTTGGAGGCATTATAATCGTTATCTCGACACTTTCAAATGTGTAGAACAACAGTTATGGCCAGAAATCTCGCCATCAGACCGTTGGGACTGTGCCGTAATAGACATAATTGCATTAATGAAGACTTCTCATCCGTTGGAGAGATCCATTACCTTGTCATCTACTTATTCCATCGAGTGTTGCACTGGGAAGACGTTTTTCCAACCTGTTGGCAGCCAATTCACATTTTTTTTATGATCCTATAAGCTGCCTACACCTATGTCTCAACAAACATCAAGTTTTTGTCGTAATTTTCAAATAGACGACGTTTTCATTTTTTGCGACATTTGCACATTTGTCTTCGTTAAGTTTTCACGACTGTAAGCGTGAAAACTTCTCCTTTCGAAGTCGCATTTCGATCATTATCTGAACTGTCAATATCTCTTTTGTCCTTATGCCTATTGCGCTTACCTTTTATTGATCATCATACAACTTGCAAGATCCTCTAATCGGTTCTCATACTTCGATCGATTGTATAACTTGGTTTTATTGAGTTTGTAAGGAATTGAGCATTTGGATTTGCACTTTATATGACTTGCCTTATCATTTTATGGAAATGCATAGGGGTTATGATTAATTTTTTTTATATATATGTCTTTTGATATAATCCTTATGTCAATCTTTTCATAACTTTTGGCTTGTCGACTATATGAATGTCGTTTGGCACCTTGGTTAAAATTTTGATTATATACATTGGTGCATAGTTGATTTTGGGCTTTGATTTATATATCGAATGTTTAAACACTATGGCACAACGCTTGCACGCATTGGCATACACTTTGGATTTCATTAGTTGTACACATCACTTAATGGTTGAACTTACTATTATCATTTGAACAACTATGTAAATCGGCGGTTGTACTTGGATAATGAATATTTTGCATGGAAGACTCCACCACCTTCGCATGCTCGCATTTATGCTTATCCCTTTTGCTCGTTCATTGCTGTTATCTCGGGTAGCTCTGCTCCTGTGTGTATTGGTGAATCCAAACCCTTCCCTTACCATGGACTCGGCTCCATGGCACCATTCATGCGAGTCGAGCCCAATGGCAGTCAAGCCCTGTTAATGTTTGACAATGCCCGCCAAGATTTGGAAGACAGTGGATGGCTTACCTTCGTGAAACGATTTGAGGGTTTTAACCTTTGTGTAGAACGACAATTTTCCATGACTTTCGATGGATGTCGAGCCAAGGTCGGCGATATACAGTTAGAGATCAATGAACAGTTTATCATCTCAGCTATGGGGTTACCTACTTTGGGACAACATTGGTTTAAGAATTGCAAGGTCGAGGAAGTGCCATGGACACTGCTGTTTCAATCGTGCAAAGTCACCTCTTGTGACAGAGGTATGCCTATATCTATGCTCAAACCACGATGGCACGATTTATTAATGCTAGTCAAGTAGTTCGTGACCTGTGAAGGTCGATACGGACTTGTGTTCCTTTACCACCTGCGTCTGCTGATGATTTTTATAGGGTATCCTCTTAACATGCCTTTCTACTTTCATCGTTCCTTGTATAAAATGTCGAAAAGATATAAAAGGCAATAGGCTGACAACAACCTGTTCCACCATGGGCTTATTAAGCTCATCGTTGTTTATCATTTGAGTTTTCATGGTGATAGTTGGAAGGTTTTCATCGCCCGTAATGGCTTTGAGGACACCGACCCTGTACAGGTTGATAAACCTGTGGTAATTGAAACAAAGGTCGAAGCGCCCCTACATCTCCTACTGCCTAAACCCTCAGCCGACCCTCCTGTTGACTTACCCGACACTGTAACTAAGAGTGTAGAGGCTATTAAGAAGCCTATGAGCAACAAACTCAAGGAAAACATTACTGCTAATGCCAAAGGGAAAAGGAATGCCCGACTCATTTCGAGAATGGCCAGAAACAAACCGAAACCCTCTACCGAGCCCAACCCTATCATTCTGAGTGAGGATTCTGATTCTGATGTTGAGCATTTCTTGGCCAGTGAGTATCCCTACTCGCAGGGTTTATGTCCCGAGCCTCCTTATGATTTTGTATCAAACCTTCCCCCCTGCCTACAGAATGACCCTGACTACCCAGGTATTAAATTGCCTCGTGAAACCCTCGGTCATTTGCCCAAACCCTCGAAACCCACACAGTCACCCTGTGACCAATGCAATTCATGGTTAGAACGATATTATATTGATGTACCTATACTCCAATCAAAGATTCAATCATTGGAAGACCAGATTGCAATGCTAACCAGTCAAAAAGATAAGCTCCAAGCAACAGATAAAAAGCAAAAGACAACCGGCTCCATCCTGTTCAAAAATGTGGAATCAACCACGACTGTTGTAAATTCCAAGCTGGTATAATCAAGCAGCCTCGTCGCTACACAGGTATGGTTTTGACAACATTTTTGTTTTGTAAATAATCTAGGTTGATATAATGATTTGAATTCAATTTTTAAATAGTTCTGTTTACATCTTGAATGACTCTGTATAATGCGTGCATTCTATATATAGCTTTGCTTTGAATAAAAAGAAAATTCGATTCGATATACGATCTCATCATTCCCAGTATAGAAATCAATAGATTTTGATTGGATTTGAGTGGTCTGCGTTTAGATTTGATTGACTGTTATGCCTTATTAAGTTGACAAAATTAATAGCTTGTCTTCGAATGGATTGGTTTGTATCCGATTTGAAAAGGAAAATTTTCATACTCAGTTTAGAACATAATCATGTTCGGATTTGATTTTATTATGCTATGGTTGGTAAACGATTTGATTGAGTTTGGTTGTTACGATATGCTCTGTCTTACAATTTTCAAGGCTGAAATATTGCTCTGTTCGATTTTAATTTGGGAAATGAACTACTCTGTTTTTATAAAAACAATATGTTCATTTGAGTTTATGCAAGTGTGCCCGAGTCATGGAATGGATTCGATTCGCGACAACTATGATAAACCTCAGCCAATTGATTCATTTGATTGGAACGATTCCGTTTTGATCAAAGCCGATCAACCGTGTTTTCCCAATTGGCCATAACAAATTATGAATTCTATTGCCAATCAATCAAGCCTGTTATGATCTTATTGATCTATTCGTGGCATGAACCGTTTGCTGTGTCAACGCAGTCATAACGATTGGAATGATCTTGTCGNGAATGCATATTTCCTGTTGACAAGGAAGCGCAATAGTTGCTTGCCATTTGTTTTGATTATAATCGATTTCACAACTGTTGGATTCGATGGGTTTTGAAACAAATTTATTGACTGTGTTATTTTTACCAAATCCGGTTACGATTCGTTTGAATGAAATGATTTTGGTCAAGGTCAATCAGTTTATAAAAACAAATGATCGGATATCTATAAAAAAATCTCTTTGATCATTCCTGTTACGATTTTGTTATGAGTCAGTTATGGTTTGGATTCGCTCACAGCCCAAATCGCTTGCTATACAATTATTGTGATTTGAAAATAATCCTGTTTGATTCGATTATTTCTCCTATTGATAAGACAAGTATAATGAAGTGTTTGCGATTTGTTTTGTTTCCATTTGAATATCAAAACGATCTCATAATTGATGGATTTGATTTGTTGAGAAATGATTACGATGTTGTTCCATATGATTTCATTTACCCGACTTATGACAATAATCGAAACAGAGTATTCCTATCTCTATATTCGGTTAAACGATGTGGATCCTATTTGAGTTCATAATGGGATAATGATTTCAATTTATGATTCGTTCTCCAATGATTATTGGATGATAATTGAATTAAATCTCCTTAAAAGATTTTCAATTAATGTCGATTCTGATTCTGTATCTTTATTTAGACTAGCTACAGAATCAGAGGATTCTGTAGCTAGTCTATAGAATTAAATTTTCTATCATTTATTAATAAAATATCCTTCTAATTTGTTCATTTTTGGTCCTTTTCAGGTGAATTCGAATTGCTTGGGATTTGATGGACAGTTTAGAGGATATTTGAATGTTTTAGTTTCATTTTAGTTTCCTAGTTTAGACAATTTTGGGATATCTCCCAGATTTCATGTAAACAGTTTTATAACTTCCACAGGGAGGTTTTACCCTGTGGAAAACCTTTAAATACTTATTATTTTTTGTAATAAGGGCATCCTCATTCGTGGGAGAACAAGGATATATAATTCTAATGAAAACTGAGACAAAAGTTGATGTTCTGCTACAACTTTAGCTTTTCATAATATCAATCTTTTGTTTGATGTTTATGTTTATCAATTTGTACTTGATTGGTGACTACTTTAGCTATCACAGTCTTTTCAAAATGATATGGTTGAATTAATGTGATCCATTTCTTTTTTGTTTCACTAATTTTAAGAGTACAACAATTACTTAGTTCAGCTTATGAATGACATATTTCTCTTCTTCATCAATTGAACTATCATGTATAAGTCTTTACATACAGGTTTATCTAATAGTAGAGATTTATAAATTATAAGATTGTTGTTACTTTTATGTCTTGTTTGTCCTGTATTCAACTTGTAGAGCATTGCAGCCTATCGTTTCCGAGAAGCTCCTGAATTATTCGGTGTGGGTTTCCTCCCTCCGATCTGCTTGAACAGTCATCATACACAGGACAAATCTGGAGCGTTTCCATGTCTGTTTGTTGTTTATTTGTTTAGTATATTTGTTAGTATTTTAGTTAGATATATGTGTAGTTAGTATATTAGATTGTTTAATTTCAGTAAGTTTAATTTCTTGTTCATAAAATCAAAAAATCAACAAAAATATCTTTCTCTGTCTTAGGGCAGAAAGTAAATGAGTTTTCCAGGTTTTATTTAAATCTGTATTTTGTAGATATTGTATATTTTGTTAATAAGTTATATTTCAGTTAGTAGTTTGTATATATAGAAATAGTAGATTAGTTAGTTTGTTTAGTAGTTAGTTTTAATTAGATTAGTTTATTAGTTAGTTTTATTTATTGTTAGTTAGTTTAGTTTGTTTTATTTAGTTTTAGTTAGTTTAGTTTGTTTTATTTAGTTTTAGTTAGTTTAGTTAGTTTAGTTTTAGTTAGATTAGTTAGTTTAGATTAGTTTTCTCTTTATTTTTCTTAGTACCTTAGATCGGCTAACGGAGCCGCTAAACCCGTCAGGGTGGTTCATTCCAAACGGCTTGGGTTATTAGACAACCCCGGACCGGTTCCACTCTCTCAGTTGACGGACGGTCAATTTTGCCCGTCAACACAACCATGATTATCTGAGCCTATAGATTAGTTGATTTCACGTAGCAATCATCGAGCTCTCACCATCCATCCCTTTGCATTGAGTATTTTCTCTTCAACCCGAGATATTTGACCACGAGTGTGTAAGTCTGAATAACTTAGCGCAATCAAAGATTCTGTGAAGGAGGTACTCATCGACCTCATGATTGAAAGGGTAATGTCTGTGGGTGTACAAGATTCATCGACGAGAGGAGTGCAAGCTTCCCCATCAACTACTTGTGGATACAAACCATCCCGAGCTGTGACCGAGAAGAGAACTAAGCATGGAGATGACTTGGCGAAGGTGAAGTTATTACTATCCATCCTACCCAATTACATCCCACACCTGGTCGATGTAGTGAGTCACGACAGTGTCTTGAGGGAATTCAACTACACCGTCATCACTGCGTATCTCCCGAAGGGGATACGCACAGTCAGAACACAACTAGAGAGGATTCCAAACTTGAAGATCAATGAATATGACCTGGGAGACCGTAAGAGCTATGGAATGCTTGCACCTCACAAATATCTAACCAAGATGAAGGGAAAGAAGACACAAATCATCACCCATCCATGGATTATGAACCTCGCATAGTCCACCCTCTTGAATGTGATGAAGATTCCACACTTTGGAAGGCATCGGGAGGTTAATGCATGTGTTAAGATCCTGCTATCATGTTACCATGGCGACTATCTATGTCTAGACCGACACATCATAGTCGATCTGACGCTGATCCATAGGATCAAAATATTGAGCATGTAGGGACCTGACCCACAAGACTTCTACCCAGGGAAGGCTATAGATCACGCATTGGCACATAAGATCAAAGATACATATGGAAATGTAGAAAAGGGGACGTGAGGCTACAAGGTAGCCTCCATCCAGAATGGCACAATGCACCTAGCATGACAATTAATTGCAGGAAAGCTAGCAAGAAAGAACATACCCACGCAGGTCATAGGGTTTGTCGTTGACCTCGTTGGGAAATGCATGGAAGGCCTACAGATGAACTGGGTGAAGTACCTAGTTAACCAACTTGAATTGGATTTCCATGAAGCTCAGGATTAGGGATATGAGTTCCACTTTAGCTGGCTCCTGATCCTCATAGCATTTACTGCTTGGGAGATGCTAGAAGGTGCGACCTTCCTGGACATTGAACCGTTTGAGCCAGTCACTGCGAATTTCACCACACTCTGGTACTCGTGTGATATGGGAAAATAGTGGTAGTCGAACACAATATTTCATACCTACTACCTGCAGCTTAGGAGGGATATTGAGTCCTTCCCTCGTATGACACCGAACACCCTAGACAGGTTCATGCCTCTTATGAAGTTCTACGCAGATAGGCATTTTATTTATATCACTGCGTGCACCGATGAATGCAAAGAAGAACTTCAGTCCTACTACAAGCTCACCACAGAGGACCTGAAATAAATCATTAAATGTTGGCCTGCATAGCTCATTATCCCAGCTGACCCCACAGAGCTGTTTGACCTGGACCTCATTGGAAATTCGATGGTTACTCACGAAGAGTATGATTCTCCAAGCAGCAGCAGAAAGAAAAAGAAGCAAGATGTACAGGACATACACAACACATCAGAAGAGACCGCATCCAATTCACCTAGCGGAGGAGATGATGACGAAGTAAACAAAGAAGAAAAATAAGAAGATAAGTAAGGCGAAGTAACACTGTCACATAACTTTTCTGATGACATCGATCCATCTAAGAAAAGGAAGTTTTCCCCCATGAAACCTTCATCGCAGAAGAAGTCCAAGTCCAATAAGCCAAAGATGCAAAATGTACTCATGGTTGATGACTTCGACTTCATTAATTTAGTTGTAGGAGATTCCTCGGAAGATATTTTGCAAAGAACTGAAGAAAAACAAGAAGCCATGTATGATAGAATCAAAGTAGAACTAAGAGGTGTACAACAAGCCATTTATTCGAGCCATGCAGTTTCCACTGCGCCCCTGCCATCAGATGAAACACAGTTGGGAGATGAACCTACCCAACTCCACAGAATATCTGATGCAACTGAAGCTCGCCTTCGTCGCGCACAGGAAGAAAAGGAACAAGCCATAGTGGCCTTAAAGAAAGCACAAGAGGATGTTATAGAGCAATGTAGAATTGCGCAGCAAAAGAAGGAAACCCTTCAAGCGAAGTTCGAAGAAGAAAGAGCGCAGATCCATCATGAGAAAGAGCAGCTACTCACGGAGCAGACCAGAGTAAAATGAGTGATCAACGTAGCACTTCACTCTGTGATAGGCTTAGAGAAAAAAGTGGAAGAACCAGTAGATCATCAAGTAGCGCAGCTTGAGGAAGCCATCCAACAGCTTCAACAAAGAATAATAGAATTAAATATTTGAACATTGCCCAACATTCTGCAGGATGTGTGAGATCAAAGAGAAGAAACTGCTCGAATCACAGTTGAGAGACTCAAGGCCCTCACCATGGAATGTAAACAACCAAGTGATCGCAGTACCCAAACTTATGAGCGACTCACTGAGGATCCTGAATTGAAGGAACTGGAGTCACATCTCCAGGAGGCAAAGTAACATGAAGAAACAGTATAGGCGCAGTTGAAGTCCCTTTCAACAATCGAGAGGATGAAGTGATCCCAAGAAAATGCACTTCTCAACAGTAGGTCCACACCATTCATAGAAAATTCATGGAAGTGACTCAAAGTCTCCAACCAATACAGGACGAAGCTTGCCAAATATTCGTAGAAATTGAAGGCCAAGGAGAAGAACTGGAGAAAGTCGTCATTGCAGCTGAACAACGCTTAGAGGGACCTGTCGACAAAACAATTATCCAAGAGTTCGTCGAGCAGGAGGCCTTGGCACAAAAACAAGTCGAAGCAGCTCAAGGTTTTTGAATCAAAGCTACCCAGAATAGAGTGACTCAGGACGAGTCATAGGTGAGTGTTTGGGGGCCTGTTGGCCCTTAACCAAGTTTTTAGGATCCTTGGTCATGTTTGACTTATTTTGGGAGTTCAACAGGCTATCGAAGGTGGAGCACAAGTCGAAGCAGAGATCGCGGGATCTCGACCCCTTTTTAGGGATTTTTGGGTTTTGGGCTTATGTAATGGGTATGGAGATGTCGACCCATGGGTTTACCCATGCTTAGGTCTATTGTGTAATATATAAATAGATGCTAGGCGATGTAAGAAGTAGTGACTAGTCAGTTGTGAGTCATTGTTACTAAGTGCAAAAGTAGATCTTTGTGATTTGGCTTTGTGTGTACTGTGTAAGACTTGCAAGGCTAAGTGAAAGTGACTGTAAAAGACTATGTAAGGATCTATGCCTAGATATACTCAGGGCAAAAGGATCTGGCGAAGTGCACACAAATCTCATGTCTTATGCAGAGTAGGATCTTGTGGCTCCATGCATGTAGAATGATTGGCAGAAGATAATAAAGAGAAGAACAATTGGTGGACGTATCCCCAAAAAGGGGGTGAACCACGTACATACTGTGTTATGGTTGCTTTGTTCCTTATGTTTTGATTTATGCTTAGTGTTTTATGTATGTTAGTTATATCTATGAATTCTTAGTGCCCTGTCTATGTGGATGAATGTTAGATCTGATCTATCTTGATGTGGTAAGTGCTTGAATGTGTTAGATCTCATAGAGTACTGTGCTACTCTGTAATTAGGGTTTATCTGTGTTGTTACACGTCAAAATTACTCAGCTGGATAAGTGTCACATCTTCCTCTCAATTGTCGTAAGTGTCGCATCCTCCTTACAACTTTCACAAGTGTCGCAAGTTGGTCACAAGTGTCGCAAATGATGTTCAAGCATATTGCCATGCCGACGACACTAAGGAGACACTTAAAACATCTCATGTGCTTGATTTGAAGAAGAAGAACTGGTTTACTGAAGTCAAATAACTCTTGACACATGAAGAGAGCTCTGAAACAAAGGTTCTGAGGGGGATCGCTCCCCAATATCAGCCCTAGAAGCGCTGACACTCCCCTACAAGGCTTCAAGGAGCGTTATAACGCTCCCCTTCCCCCTATGAAGGAGCGTTGCTCATATTGAGAGCAATGGCGCCCCCCCAAATATTACCAGGGAGCGCTACAGTGCTCTGATACCCCTTCTAAGGGAGCACTGCCTAATCTGAGGCAGTAGTTGGCCCGTTGAGGAGAATAAGGGGAGGATCTTTTGAGATTAGGAGGTAGTTGTATTCGAATTCTTGGTTTCATCAAGAGATCCCTGATCTGAGGAGGAAGTTCCCAACTTGTTCTAAATATAACTCAAGAGGTTAAGCTCCTCTTAACCTTTATAATCAGGCTCTATGATGGTGGAAAGGGGGAAGAATTGCCAGTATGAAACCTATGATCTTGGAGGAAATACATAGTCAGCCAAAGGAGAGTGATCAATGAAGCTGCTGTCATCCAAGTTGTGGATCTTTCAGGCAAGGGTTAGACGAAGAGGACTTGACGAAGATGACGCATTCGCAACTACGATTGTAAGTACTGTTGTCGTTATTCTCATCAATATGACACGCTTGGCCTGTTTCTTTCTATTTTGTGTCTAATGTTACATGAAATTATCATTAATCGATAGATCTGTTTTCAAGATAACATCAATAGAGTAGGAAGTGGTCGTATCTTGTTTGTCTTCAGAACTCAGCGAGGAGCAAAATATTGGAGCGCAACTCAGAGCGTGCAGGGACAAACGTCGATAAAGAGGTACTTCTGTCATCCTTCCTTCTCATGTGTTAGTTTAGATATATTTGAAAGGAAGTCAGTGTCCACGTTAAGCATTTTATGTCTAGAGTTAAGGTCAAGCTCTTAGAGGCGATCTACCTGTCCGTAGGCAGATTTTCCTACAACAGAAACTGGCGACTCCACTGGGGAGATAGCCTCAAATTGAAACTTCTTGTTTTGATTTTCTCCTCATTGACCTAGTTTTACCCCTTGATTATTTCAGACCTGGTTCACTCCTCTTTTGATTGGTTTCATGAGCTGATTGGCTCCTTACCTCATCATACTCAGCATAGTTGTCGGAATTGAATTACAAGTTTTTGATTTTTTGACATTTTTGGGAGTTTTAGACCCTGGCGCCCCTGTCCTAGTGTTAACAGAGCACCAACGCTCCCCCATAGCTTTGCACAGAATGCTATAACGCTCCTTGCCTTTGGAAACAAAGCGCCAACCCTCTTTGGCCCAAAAAACCTTCCAGAATTGCTTTTTCTGGGTTTTGCCTCTGTGTCTCTTCTGCTGAGTAACCTTGTGAGTCAATGTTTCTTCCCTTACAGCCTTGACATCTATCTTTTTGAAGAATGAACATCTTACTAGTTGGATCTTGTATCCTTCTTCACTATTGTTGCTGAGTTTTTCTGTTGATTAGAGTACAAGACTCATGCATTGTCTTTCTCTCTGTTTAACTGAGTAAAAACCCCGGTGAAGGTCGTCAAAGGCCTACAAACATTGTCATCTTAATTTTAGTCAAGATCATTGTTCTTGAACCTTTTATTTTGGGTGTGAAGTTTTTTTTTCTCTTTGATTGCTTCTTTTCTTACCCTTTTCGTTTTGATTGCAACGAAAGGGTGTATTGTTTGTATGACTTTTTGCTTGTGCTAGTTTGATTTTCATTCATACAAGACGATAATTAGCAAGACGAGCATTGTGTTGAATTGATCATTGTTCATATACAAACAACAAAAAGCATCTGCATGATTGATTGTGCATATTAGAAGGCATATCAAAAGTTTTAGCATTGCATCAGGATTTGATTGAGAAAAAGAATTGTTTGAGGACATTCCTTAATAGTGGTTGTTAGTGAAAAGAACTTTATCTCTCCCTTAGATAGATGTTCATCAAAAGGAAATGATTTCTTATCATATTTGATGCGTTCTTTGGGTCTGAGTCATAATTCCATTCGTTTCACTTCCATGCACCCCTTTGCGTAAAGAATAGCCATAAAAATCAACGCTAATTAAAAATTATTTGGAACTTTTTCTTTTCTAGGATCCTCCACCAACAGTAGAATAGGATTAGTACTTTGGATTAGGCTGTGAGCATAACTCTCCAAATTTTCCAAAACAAACACTAGCATCCTGAGTTAGGGAGAGTCAATTCCAGTTATCGTATAAGTGTGCCTGGGATCCCCCTCTCACACAGGGGTTACGCACGAGGTCGCATTCGGGTAAGCTACGGGGACTAACCCTTCGTGGTTTCATTGATTGTGGTGTTCAAATCGTATTATGGGGATCACTTTGAGGTAAATCCATAATTACTGCGTGGAAGCCTTTTAGTTGATTTCGGGCTTGATACCCTGCCCGTACGTTTGGATCGGACTGTCGACTGTTCCCGCCCAGGGGCTGACTGAAAATTGGTAACCTTAGTGGCCATAATATTTAGGGTCTTACACAAGGTGACGGTGACGGGAAGTCTCACTGTACCTGGAGCAGACATTGGTCAAACTCACTCGGGCTCCTTGGAGGGTAAATCCACAATTACAGAGTGGAATCTTGCACCAAGGCGTAAGTTCGTTAAGCAGGTCGCCATTGTAACTATTCCACCCTATCCCCGGCCCTTCTGGACTTGATCACGCGACGTTGGATTTCATCACCAACTAGTACGGTCATCAAAAGAAGGTCCTATTTGCCTGGTTGTGATTCTTAGATTTTTTAGCGTGTGTTGTTTCTTTTCGTTAGTTGGCCATAGATTTCTTTCGCCGACTTCCTCCAGAAAATATGGAAGGAAACACCCCTTTACCCCTTCATTCCACGGAGGAATATCCTCAACAAAGCGAGGTTCAAAATACTACAACTTCCCAGGAAGAAGTTCCCATTCCTTTGGAGAATTTTTGAATTGTTTCAGAATCTCTGGAAGCTTACCGCATTCCGGAGGGATACGAACGACAGATCCTCCACCTGAATTCCTCTGGAGAATTTGTTGTCATTAATCCTTATGACATTCTGGCTGGGTCTTTTCAAAACCCTTTATCCAATGACTCTTTTTGGACCACAGACGTTGTTCGAAGTCCACCACGACTGGTGCGAGATATTTATGGAACAGGGGAAGGTGCCGACGTACCTTTTTCCTATACCGTACCTCCAAATCATTTCACTGGTACCACCACTTTCACAGCCACACCACCCGTTGGTCCGAACACACCGTCCGTTGGCCCAAGGTCTACTATTCCCCTCCAGACGACCCATTCGACAATGGCCCCACACATTCCGACTATCCCTGCCGGTAACGCAGTAGTTAATCAAGCTCCGATTGACACACCTATAACACCAAGACCTACACTTCCTTTTGGATTCAGGGCACTAAATTCTTCTACTGCCACCACTTCCCAAACCACTACCCAAGTTATACCGGGAAGTTCCATACCTATCCAACAACCCGGAGGGACCGGTCTTGGTGGTCCTAACCCGATCGGCGACACCGGTCTTGGTGGTCCTAACCCGATCGGCGGCACCGGTCAGTCATTGACGTTTGGTTCTCAAATCCCGGGAACTCTACCTCAAACTGGGGGGCATCCTCCCACCGGAGGACAAATTCCATTCAGAGGGAACCCTAATGCTGGGGGGCATCCTCCCACCGAAGGACAAATTCCATTCAGGGGACACCCTCATGCTGGGGGGAAGCCTCAATCCGGAGTCTACCATCAACCACACGGACAAAATGTGTCCGCCGCACCCA